>JADMLD010001685.1:0-67615 GCA_017589585.1 Phylloscopus whistleri
AAGGTTCAATTCCACCTGTATAATCCTTTAGGCATAATCCTTGAGAAAGTCTGGGGCTGGGATTGGATCCAGGCACTGCCAGGACCTCTCCAGAAGGAGTTTAGAAAACTGGGGGTCCTGGTTTGGGTCCTTGTGAACCTCCTGAACCATAGGAGCTTCTCTAATAAACTTTGCCTGAAGCTGCACTGTGCCCATGACAGGAACCCCTGTGAATGTCTGTGACATCCCAGCTCTTTGGCAGCCTGGACACTCCTGGGATGTCCCCATGGAGCCCTGGGAGTGTCGGTGACCTCGCTGTTCTTTGGAGCACAGGGATGTCACCACTGAACTCCTGCCACTGCCTGGGACAAATTGGCTCCTTGGCAGGGTACAGACACCTCTGGTGTCACTGTGCAGCCTGGGACTGTCACCTCATGGGCCTTAGGAAGATTAAGGAGCCCTGGGATGTCACCACAGAGCCCCTGTGACTGAGGGTGACCAAACAGATCTTCAGGAGCCCAGGACCCCTCAGATGCCACCATGGAGCCCTTGTGCCTGCACGTGAGCTCACAGCTCTTGAGCAGCTGGAAACCCCTGGAATCTCTTCAATCTGCTCTGCTGAGGATGGATGCCTCAGCAACTTGGAGGTTCCCTGATGAATTTTAGCTCTCCAGAGGCTTGTTCAGTCTTCAGCTCTTCACTTCAGGAATTCAGTGCCAAAGGCTCATTAACATTCCAAAGTACTCTAACAAGAAAAGCCCCTGGGAATAATTTAATTCCAAGTCTTCAATTCTTCTGTGGTTAATTGTACAGATTTCAGAAGTGCATTTGAAGAGAATATACAATATATTTTTTAAATGCAGTTGTTGGTATTTTTTTCTCCTCTTTTAGTTTTTGTTTTCCTGTTTATAGATTCTATATCAGCAATCTCCAGTTGATATTGATCCCCAGCACCTCCTAAGGTGCTCTGAATAGATATGAACATCAAGACCCTTCATGGCTGACCATCAATCAGACTCTGTCCCTATCCCCACCCACCATTTCCCCCATCCAAGCCCTGGCACTCAGAGCAGCCTTGTGCAAATCTGAGCTTCCCTCCACTCCAGGCTGCACCTGCAGCTTTCAGCTCCTTGGCACCAACTCCCACCTGCTTTCCTTGCAGAAGGAGCTGCCGGGACACAGAGGGATGTTCATTCATTGTCAGCCAACAAAGCCAAGGGAAGGCACAGCTCCATGAAAAACACAAGTCCAGCCAGTGACACAAAGAGAGGGCAAGATCAGGATTTCTTCTCCTGCCATTGTACGCTTCCAGGAAATTCCTGGTTTCTTCTGGTGGGAAAACTTGGACATTTCTTAGAAGTGCTCCAATGACCCAGCTAATGAAGATGTGCTCATGCACCTCGCAAGCTGCCAATCCCCTACAGCCCTGCAGGGCTCCTGTCCCATCTGCTCTGCTCCAGTCTAAAACAGGGACCAGCACTGTCCCAGCATCATTAGAGAGCTGAATTGGAAAGGACCTCAGCAAGTCAGCAGCCCAAGCTGTCAGCAACTGGGTCAGACCAAGTGGTTCAAGGCTTGATTTGGTCTGGATTAGCAAATCCCAAAGGACAGGGATTAGGGGGCAGCATCTCAGCACCCGGCTGAGCCCATGGGAACGAAGGTTTCCCCCTGTCCTGGCTGAGCCTCCCCTCTTTCACCCTCTACTCATTGTCTTTTGTCTCCCAGCAGGCTCCCGGTGAAGAGCCTGGCTCTGTGTTCTCCATCACCTCCTCGGGGGCACTGCCAGGCTGGGATGAGGAGCCCCTCAGCCTTCCCTGCTCGGGGCTGGACAAGCCCAGCTCCCTCAGCCTCCCCTGACAGCCCAAGGGCTGCAGCCCCTACCTTGGAGCCCTTCCCTGACCCTGCTGCAGCTGCCAGACATCTTTCCTGCCCTGGGCAACCCAACCCAGGCCACAGTGACCTGGACAATCCCGTCCTTGATGTCCTGGTCACACAGCCCAGCCCCTTGTCCCCGTGTCAGGCTCTGGGGTTGATCCTGTGGAACATCCTTTGGTGGAGGCTGTGGCTCCAGGTGCACAGGGTGGGACCGGGGGACAGGGAACCCTTCAGGGCATGAACAGCATTGGACTTCTGGAGCTGTTGTATCACATAACAACACAGACTTCGACTTCAGAAGGCTAAAAATGACTCCTTTATTTTTGGGACGTGTTTCCCTTTTTAAACTATTCTACACAGACCAATTTGATTGGTGAAACAAAGAAAAAACCTCTTCTATCACATTGGTCAGACCAGAGAGACATCAAGAAAAAGTCCCTCCAAGGAAAAGGAATTTTAACAAAGTTACAGTTACAAAAACATGTCTCTTGTTTACAGAAAATTCCCTGGGAAAGGAATTTCAGAAAACCAAAACATCTCAGGCACGAACCAGGGCTACAAACTTCTTGGGGAAAACTGTAAGGGGGACTGGGTGAAAGTGATGAACCCAGTGACCTCACACAGCCCTCCTGTGATGTCACACAGGCCCCCATGATGTCACACAGCTGGTCTCTGATGTCACAACCCACTCTGTGATGTCACACAGCCCCTCATGATGTCACAGCAAACTCGGTGATGTCATGGTCTGCTCTATGATGTCAGAGTTTTGCCCTGTGATGTCACAGCTGGCTCCGTGATGTCACAGAGATGGCCCATGATGCTATAGCACCCCCATGACCTCACATAACCCACTCTGAGATATCATAGCCTGTGGTAACCCCTGAGGTTACCACAGGGGCACTTGCCCTGCCATGGAGAGAGCACAGCATATAAGCTGTATTCGCAATGGCAGAGCTCCCCACAGGGAAGTCTCCCCAGGAGACTGTTTCTCAAGTTAGGGAGAGCAAAATGTTTCACCCCATGAGCCCTTGAGGCTCTATGTTAATTTGTTACCCCGCATTGGTTGTTTCCCCACTTCCTGGTTTTTCCCCTTCCCTGACTGGTGCATTTTGGATCCTCTCCCCGATTGGTTGTTTTCTCAATCGTCCCCGTGATTGGTCCAAGTTGCTAGCCCCGCCTATCCCGAACCTTATATAATCCCCCTGTCTGAGTCTGTCAATTTTAGTCGGTTGTCGGCTCCTGTTGAATAAAGAGCCTTCTGGACTGGACGTCTGCCTCCTGCTCTGTTCCAGCGTCGCCTGAAGAGCTGCCGAGGAGAGCTGCCTTGTGCAGCCTCACAAAAGAGCTGATAGAGAAAGAGCTGCCGGAGATAGCTGCCTTGTGCAGCTTCACAAAAGAGCTGATATCACCACCGAGTGCCTGTGCCTCTCAGAAGCCCGAGACAACCATTCCGGGATAGTCTCGCTGGGGAAGGTCGCGGCACCGGAGTGACCACTAGAGCGGTCACCGGCGGTGGGCGGCAGTTGAGAAGGCAAGAAAGTTTATTGGATAGCAAAGAACACGGCCTCTTTTAGGCAGCGCTTACTTGGGGAATGCCCCGCAGTAGAGTCCTGGTTCTGCTTTGAACACAAGGACAACCAAAAAGGATTAAAAGATCTAGTAAAAGAGAAGCAACTAACGGTAACCACTATAAAAGATGATCTAGAAATCCCCACAGGGAAGAATCTATTCATAGACCTGGTAGAGAGAATAAGTAAAGAACTTGATTTAACTAATTGTTGGGTCTGTGGGAATACCAAGATGACAGAGGTTTGGCCTTGGGAAGGGATCAGCTTGAGACCCCTAGAGATCTTAAGAAGGATACAATTAGAACAAAACCCCCAAATTTTAGGGCAAAGAAAAAAGGAACAATGGGATTTGAAATCCAAGATTATTGGAGAAGAGTGTACATGACAACAGGAAAAAAGGTATAACACCCAGGTAGGGAGAATGGCATGCAAACGGTATCTGGTAAGAAAAGAAATAAGCACAAGATGGATTCTCCAAGAGCCAAACCAGTATTGGTCAATTGGAAGAAAGGAGAAGGGATGTATATACCATGATGGGTACAACCTACATGAATGTGCTGAAAGAGGGATAAATCCTTTTTGGGATATAAGACAAATATCCAGATATTGGGAATGCCCTTGGGAAGTAAGTGATAAATTCTGGGAAGCCCCTGAGCACCTATTTCGGATCTGTGGTGACACTGCGTATACAAGTCTCCCCGGGGATTGGACAGGAAGCTGCACTATCGGGGTAATTAAACCCGCCTTCTTCCTACTCCCAAAAGAATCAGGGTCGAGTTTGGGGGTTCCATTGTACAATGACTTGAGAAAAACCAATCGGAAAAGGAGGAATGTAATTAATATGGGGAGTACCCAAAAGTGGAAGGGAAAAACCTGGACCCCAGAAGAAATCATAAAAACCTATGGACCAGCAACTTGGGCCCAAGACGGATCTTGGGGGTACCGCACTCCAATATATATGCTAAATAGGATAATCTGACTCCAAGCAGTACTGGAAATCGTATCCAACAATACAGCCCTTGCCCTAGACCATATTAGCACCCAATTGGCCCAAACCAGAACAGTCATTTACCAACTACGATTGGCAGTAGATTTTTTGTTGGCCGATGAGGGGGGCATATGCAGAAAGTTTAATTCGTCAGAGTGCTGCTTGGAGATCGACAACAAAAGCGAGGTAATAAAGAACATCTCCAAAGAAATCCGTAAGATAGCGTATGATGGCACCCAAAAATGGACTCCCTTTATGGATACAAGCTGGTGGGATGACTTTTGGTCCCTAAAAGGAAAATGGTGGAAAAAAACTGGCCTTCATAGCAGTAGCTGCAGTAACGAGCCTGCTATTCATACCCTGTCTACTCTTCTGTTTAGTTCAGGCAGTGTCTTCTACCATCCAAGCAAGTGCACAATTTTCAGAAACAGCCAGCCAAAAGCAAACTAGAATCATAGTAATGGAAAGTCAGGAGGAAGAACATAAAACTGCTAAGAAAGTGTACGACCAATACCAAAAATTGAGGAAGTTCTATTTTCAGGAAACAGAAAGTACGAGCTGATGTGGGTTTAAGCCAAATCAAAAAGAAAGAGGGGGATATTGAGGAAAATAAAGTCCCAATGTTAGACATTTTTAAAGTTAATAGTTTCTTCTGTTAATTGTCAATGTTCCTTAATAAAGTTCAATTACTGTTTGTACTCTACCTGCTTCCCCTTTCTGGCCGGGTATCACCTCCACTGCTCCCATAAGGACGTGCGCTCAGGACCATATGCAAATTAAGGAGCCTCTGGTACCAGTCAAGACCCAAAGACAATGAGCAGAAATAAGATTAGAGACCAAGAATAACCACTGTGGACCGGCAGAACCGTAAGGAACTCCACACCAATCGGAGTTGGGCCTCACTCTGTCACCATAACTTGACCAGGACTCAATCAGACAGACAGCCCTAGACCATGAGCTGGCAAGTGTCTTCTTAGGGACTCCCGTGAGGACGGAAGGCCCAGATCCGCCGTGTGACGGAGCTGATGTCCTCCTCCTCAGCATCGTCCCAGGGAGCAGCGGTGGTGTGCGCACACCCCTCGAGCCCCCTACCCAGGCTGTTCTTCAATAAAGGCCTTTAAAAACAAGGAGCTGATTTCCTGGCCCATTTATAACATGCAGGACGAGGAGCGAGACCAGAACCGACATTGAAACAGAGACCGGCACTGCATTGGCACCAGCACTGGGACCGAGACCAAACCCAGCACCAGAACTGGCACCGGGACCAAGACTGACACCAAGACCGGCACTGGGACCAAGACTGACACCAAGACCAACACTGGGACTGACTCCTGGAGCACTTTGGAACCATCACCAGCACCAGGAGCACTCCAGGACTGCTCCAGGCCTGTGGACAGAACCGAGACTGGGAGCAGTTCAGGATCAAGACCGAGACCGGCACTGGGACCAGCACCAAGACTGGCACTGCTCCAGGAGTGGGACCAAGGCTGGGATTGCCACTGGGAGCCCTTCAGGACCAAAAACGGCACCGGCACAGGGACCGGGACCGCTCCGAGACCGAGACCAAGACCAGGACTGAAACTGGAACTGGCACCGGCACTGAGACTGGCACTGCTCTGGGATCAAGATTAACACTGGGACTGGAATCAGCACCAGGAGCCTTCCGGGACTGAGACTGAGACTGAGACTGAGACCGCAGCCGGATCCGGGACTGGGTTCGGACGTAGAATCTCTCGGATTGGTTCCAGGATCGCTCCGACACTGCTGCCTTCACTCGGGGAAATTTTGGCCGTGCTCCAGGGCGGGACTGGCAGGGACCCTCAGGGATACGAGGGACTAGAAGGGACCGAGAGGGACCCCTGGGCCAGGCGGGACCGTGTCGGTTCGCATCGTTCCCGTGCAGCCATCCTGGTCCAGATGATCCCGGTTTGTATGATCCCAGTCTCTATGGTTCTGATCCAGATGATCCAGTCTGTGAAATCCCGGTCTGTGCAGTACTAGTCTGTACAATCCCAATCTGTACAGTCCCAGTCCGCAGGATCCCGGTCTGTACGGTCCTGCATGGGACACACTCCAGGGGTGCCAGTCTCGGTGCCAGTTCCGCTTTCAGTCCCGGTCCCAGTCTCGGTCCGGGAGCGGTGCCGGTCCCAGTGCTGGTACCGGTGCCAGTCTTGGTCCGGGAGTGCTCCCAGTGCCAATCTCATTCTGGGTCCCAGTCCTGGTGTGGTGCCAATCTCGGTGCTGGTTCCGATGCCGGTCTTGGTCTCAGTCTTGGTCCCAGTGCCAGTTCTGGTGCCGGTTTCAGTCTTGATCTTGGTCCCAGTGCCGGTACCAGTGTGGTGCTGGTCTCAGTTCTGGTGTCTGTTCTGGCCCCAGTGTTGGTTTTGGTGCTTGGCCCAGAGCGGCGCCACTCTCGGTGCCAGTCTCAGATCCGGTGTCGGTCTCAGTCTTGGTTCTGGTGTTGGTTCTGGTGCTGATCTTGGTCTTGGTTTTGGTCCCGGTCCTGGAGATTTTAGGCCTGTTTGGGTTATTTTAGGCCAAACTGGGCAGGCTTAGGGTGGATTTTAGGCGCATTTGGATGATTTTTAGGTGAAATCTGGTGGGTTTTAGGGTGGATTTTAGATCTGTTTGAATGATTTTAGTCATATTTGAGTGATTTTAGGCCAAATCTGGTGGAGTTAATTCCATTTGGGTGATTTTTGGGCAAGCTGGGCAGTTTTAAGGTGGATTTTAGACCGTTTTGGATGATTTGAGGCCCATTTGGGTGGGGTTTAGACCCATTTGGGTAATTTCAGGTCAAATCCAGTGGGTTCTAGGGTGGACTTTAGATCCCTTTGGGTGATTTTAAGCCAAACCAGGTACATTCATGTTGGATTTTATACCAATTTGGGAGATTTAAGGATGGGGTTTGGCCATTTTATGTGGGTTTTCAACCAGCTTGGACAATTTTAGGCAAATTTGGTTGATTTTAGACCCTTTGGATGATTTTGTCCCCATTTGTCTCGTTTCTGGCAGAACCATGTGGATTTAGGGTGGATTTCAGGGCTGTTTGTGTGATTTTAGACAACTTGGTGGGGATTGCAGGCCTCTTTGGGTGATTTGAGGCTAAACCTGACCGGTGTTAGGCTGGATTTTAGATCCCTTTGAACAATTTTAGGCCCATTTGGGTGATTTTAGCCAAACTGAGCCATTTTACGACTGCGCATCCCCTTGGCCATGCCCATTCCCCTCACAGTTCCCGCCCTTTCCTTGGCCCCGCCCCCGCAGGTCGGGGTTCGGAACGGGGGAGGAGGAGGAGAAGGGAGGAAGAGGCGGAGCGGCAGCAGGAGGAGAACACGAGGGAAGGAAACCGGGAACTCCAGCGCTCCCTGAACTCGCTGCACACCCGGGAGCATCGCCCCCCATCCCGCAGGTGCCCGGGGAGGGGGAGCTCGCCCCAAATATCCGGGGGGGTCCCTGGGTTTGGGGTTTTTTTTGGGAAGGGGTTGTTTGGAGCTTGCAGGGCCCCAAACCCGAGCCGCAGATGCCCCTCGGGGGGACATCAGGGGCTCCCTGGGCGGTGTTTTTGGGGGTTCCTGGTGTCGGCAGAGCCCCGGCGGGGGCCGGGGGGATGCGGGTCCCCCCGCGGTGGGGGTTGGGCTTCCCGGGCCGGGCCCTCCGAGCTCTGCCGGGGCCACGTGGGGAGCGCGCGGGCCCGGCGGGGGCGGGGGGACACCGGGGTTTGGGGAGCCCCGGGAGAGCCGCGGCTTCCCTGAGCGGGACCCGTGAGAGAGGAGAGCCCCAGAACCGCAAAGCGGGGACCCCGAGATGGGGGGGGACCCCTGGGATTGCCGGGACCCCGGCGGGGGTGCTGGGGCTGGAGGTGCGGGATGGCCGGGAAAGGATTTGGGGATCCTGATGCCGGCAGTGGCTGCTCCCAGTATGAGCCCAGTTACCCTCCCCGTGTGGTTCCAGTTTGCTCGGCACTCCCAGTCACTCCCAGTATCGGTAAGTGGGGAGACAGAGGAGTGCGGAGCTTTTCAGGTTCCTGGGACTCCCTGGAGCAACCTGGGGAGGGCAGGGACCGAACAGACGGGGGATCTCCTTCCCCTTCCCTCTGGCACGGGGGCAAATCCCATCCTCTCCTTGTCCTTCCTCCCCCAGACAAGGAGCTGAGCATGGAGGCCACGGAGGACAAATCCCCGCAGCAGAATCTTGTGGAAGAGGCTGTTTTGAGCAGCTCCAGGGCACAGGAATCCAACAGGGAGGAAAAGCCTCAGAGATCCCTCAGCAGAAGGGGCTGCAAACGAATATTGCAGGGATGTGAAGAGGAAAGACCCACCCTGTGCCAGGAGGGCAGCCAGAGATCAAGCCAGAGCTCAGATCTGGTGGTCCTTGAGCAGCTTCCTGATGGGGATAAGGCCCACAAGTGCTTGGAGTGTGGGAAGAGCTTCAGGCAGAGGTCCTGTCTGATCCTTCACCAGAGGATCCACACCGGGGAACGACCCTACGAGTGTGGGGAATGTGGGAAGAGCTTCAGATGGAGCTCCAACCTGATCCGGCACCAGATGATCCACACTGGGGAGAGGCGCTACAAGTGTTCTGCGTGTGGGAAGGGGTTTCTGACCAGCACCAAGCTCCTTGTACATCAACAGACACACACAGAGGAGAGGCCCTTTCGCTGCCGCAACTGCGGGAAGGGCTTCAGGCGGAATGAACACCTCATCAGGCACCGGCGCATCCACACCGGCGAGAGGCCCTACAAGTGTCCCCAGTGTGGGATGGGCTTCTCACAGAGCTCTAACTTGACCCATCACCAACGGAACCATCAGTAAGGGAAGCCCTGCTAGTGCCCCCAGTGCGGGAAGAGCTTCGTGCGCTGCTCCAGCTCCATCCCCCACTGCAGGAGCCACGCTGGGCAGAGCCCTGGTGACCCACGTTCCCTGTGATCCATGTTGGGAAGACACCTGGCTGCTTATCCTTTTGTTTTGGCCTTAATTTTTTTCTCTTCTCCCTCTCTATGCACTCCAAAAGCCAAGAGGGATCAGTCTGTGACTTCAAAACCACTCCAATCCTACTGTAAAGTACTCAGTCTTACCCCAAAAGGGCTGAATTCCACTTCAAAATGGCTTCTTCCCACCTCAGAAAACCTCAAGCCCACACCAAAGTTACTCGATTCCACAGCCTCTAGGGTGAGATGGGGTTGGAGGGAGATTGGGAGAAGTGGGATCCCAATTTGGAGCTGTGGGATCGGGATTGTGTAGGGCTGGGTGGGATGTGTTTGACAGTAAATCAAACTTTGAGAGTTCTTGATTTCTGTCCCATTCATTTTCAGTCAGTGTCAGTTCTGTTTTCAGAGTGCCACCTTCTCAGCTGATGGTGTTTGTGTCCTCCTTTCTCTCCTGCCTCTCTCTGCCTGCTCTGTTTGTGTCTCAGTGTCTCCCTGCAGCCAGGGCAGCTCCCACCGAAGACCCTGCCCTGATTTAATTCCCAATGCAGGAGCTCCAACAAGCATGGGTGAAGTTCTGGGGGCTGGCAGTGCAATGTTCCTGTGGGATCTTGCTGCCCTTGGCTTTTGGTGCCTTCTTCAGAGCTTTGCCTTTAAGGGCAGGAAGATCTTTTCCTTGCTGGGAACTGGAATTGCAGAGCCTTGGAGTGTGTGCCATGCAGGACCATCCAGACTGGGATCACATGGACTGGGATCCTACGGACTGGGATTACATAGACTGGGACCATCTGGATCAGGAGCATCCAGACTGGGATCATGGGGACTGGGATTGTACAGACTGGGATCACATGGACTGCGGTTTCACAGGCTGGGACCATCTGGGTCACAAGCATAGAGACTGGGATCATACAAACTGGGATCAGATGGACCGGGCTGGCTGCACCGGAACGCTGCGAACTGAGGCAGTCCCAACCCACCCAGGGGTCCCTGCCAGTGCCTCCCATCCCCAAGGGTCCCTCCCACTCCCGCCCAGGGCTGTGGCTGAAACTCCCAGAAGCGAAGGCAGTGGTCCCAGAGTGATCCCGGGTCTGATCAGGGTCCCTGTCCCAGTCTCAGTCTTGGAGCAGTCTCAAGAGCAGTATCGGTGCTGATTTCAGTCCTGGTGTCGATCTCAGAGCAGTGCCGGTCCCGGTCTCAGTCTCGGTCCGAGCGGTGCCAGTCTGGGTGCTGGTGTCGGTTCCAGTTTCAGTCCCAGTCCCAGCACTGGTACCAGTGCCAGTCTGGGTCCTGCAGTGCGCTCAGTGCCCATCTCAGTCTTGATCCTGGTCCTGGAGCATTTCCAGCCTTGGTGCTGGTTCCAGTGCCTGTCCCAGTATCGCTCCCGGTCTCCGTTCTGGCCGCAGTCCTGGAGCAGTCCAGGAGCGCTCCCGGTTCCGGTCCCAGTGTTGGTCTCAGTTTTGGTCCCAGTGGCAGTTCTGGTGCTGGTTTTGTTCTAGGTCTTGGTCCCAGTCCCGGTGCCAGTGCGGTGCCCGGTCTCAGTGCTGGTGTCAGTTCCAGGCCCAGTCCCGGAGCAGTGACGGTGTCGGTTCTGATGTCACTCTCAGTCTTGGTGCTGCTGCCGGTTCTGGCGCTGATCTTGGTCTCGGTGTTGGTTGCCGAGATTTTAGGCCTGTTTGGGTAATTTTAGACCGAACTGGGCAGGTTTAGCCTGGGTTTTCAATCCCTTGGAGTGATTTCTGGCCTTTGAGGGTGGATTTTAGGTGGCTGAATTTGGGCCAAATCTGGTGGAGTTCAGGGTGGATTTTAGATCCCTTTGGATGATTTTAGGCCCATTTGGGTGGCGTTCAGGCATGTTTGGGTGAATTTCGTCCAAATCTGTTGTGTTCTAGTGTGGCCTTAAGGACCATTTGGGTGATTTTAAGCCAAACCAGGTATTTTCAGGATGGATTTTACACCCTTTTGAGAGATGTAAGGGTGATTTTAGGCCACTATGTGGGGATTTTAGACGGCTTTGGGTGATTTGAGGAGAAACCTGATCGGGTTTAGGGTGTATTTTAGGCCCCTTTGGACAATTTTAAGCCCATTTGAGTGATTTTATTCCAAACCGGGCTCTTTTCAGACGGATGGTCTCTTTGGCCACGCCCATTGCCCCTCACAGTTCCCGCCTTTTTTGGCCTCGCCCCTTTCTCCTCCCAGTTCGGGGTTCGGAGCGGGGGAGGAGGAGGAGGAGGAGGGAGGAAGAGGCGGAGCGGCAGCAGGAGGAGAACACGAGGGAAGGAAACCGGGAACTCCAGCGCTCCCTGAACTCGCTGCACACCCGGGAGCATCGCCCCCCATCCCGCAGGTGCCCGGGGAGGGGGAGCTCGCCCCAGATATCCGGGGGGGTCCCTGGGTTTGGGGTTTTTTTTGGGAAGGGGTTGTTTGGAGCTTGCAGGGCCCCAAACCCGAGCCGCAGATGCCCCTCGGGGGGACATCGGGGGCTCCCTGGGCGGTGTTTTTGGGGGTTCCTGGTGTCGGCAGAGCCCCGGCGGGGGCCGGGGGGATGCGGGTCCCCCCGCGGTGGGGGTTGGGCTTCCCGGGCCGGGCCCTCCGAGCTCTGCCGGGGCCACGTGGGGAGTGCGCGGGCCCGGCGGGGGCGGGGGGACACCGGGTTTGGGGCGCCCCGGGAGAGCCGCGGCTTCCCTGAGCGGGACCCGTGAGAGAGGAGAGCCCCAGAACCGCAAAGCGGGGACCCCGAGATGGGGGGGGACCCCTGGGATTGCCGGGACCCCGGCGGGGGTGCTGGGGCTGGAGGTGCAGGATGGCCGGGAAAGGGGTTCGGGGGTGCCGGTGCCGGCAGTGGCTGCTCCCAGTATGAGCCCAGTTACCCTCCCCGTGTGGTTCCAGTTTGCTCGGCACTCCCAGTCACTCCCAGTATCGGTAAGTGGGGAGACAGAGGAGTGCGGAGCTTTTCGGGTTCCTGGGACTCCCTGGAGCAACCTGGGGAGGGCAGGGACCGAACAGACGGGGGATCTCCTTCCCCTTCCCTCTGGCACGGGGGCAAATCCCATCCTCTCCTTGTCCTTCCTCCCCCAGACAAGGAGCTGAGCATGGAGGCCACGGAGGACAAATCCCCGCAGCAGAATCTTGTGGAAGAGGCTGTTTTGAGCAGCTCCAGGGCACAGGAATCCAACAGGGAGGAAAAGCCTCAGAGATCCCTCAGCAGAAGGGGCTGCAAATGAATATTGCAGGGATGTGAAGAGGAAAGACCCACCCTGTGCCAGGAGGGCAGCCAGAGATCAAGCCAGAGCTCAGACCTGGTGGTCCTTGAGCAGCTTCCTGATGGGGATAAGGCCCACAAGTGCTTGGAGTGTGGGAAGAGCTTCAGGCAGAGGTCCTGTCTGATCCTTCACCAGAGGATCCACACCGGGGAACGACCCTACGAGTGTGGGGAATGTGGGAAGAGCTTCAGATGGAGCTCCAACCTGATCCGGCACCAGATGATCCACACTGGGGAGAGGCGCTACAAGTGTTCTGCGTGTGGGAAGGGGTTTCTGACCAGCACCAAGCTCCTTGTACATCAACAGACACACACAGAGGAGAGGCCCTTTCGCTGCCGCAACTGCGGGAAGGGCTTCAGGCGGAATGAACACCTCATCAGGCACCGGCGCATCCACACCGGCGAGAGGCCCTACAAGTGTCCCCAGTGTGGGATGGGCTTCTCACAGAGCTCTAACTTGACCCATCACCGACGGAACCATCAGTAAGGGAAGCCCTGCTAGTGCCCCCATTGCGGGAAGAGCTTCGTGCGCTGCTCCAGCTCCATCCCCCACTGCAGGAGCCACGCTGGGCAGAGCCCTGGTGACCCACGTTCCCTGTGATCCATGTTGGGAAGACACCTGGCTGCTTATCCTTTTGTTTTGGCCTTAATTTTTTTCTCTTCTCCCTCTCTATGCACTCCAAAAGCCAAGAGGGATCAGTCTGTGACTTCAAAACCACTCCAATCCTACTGTAAAGTACTCAGTCTTATCCCAAAAGGGCTGAATTCCACTTCAAAATGGCTTCTTCCCACCTCAGAAAACCTCAAGCCCACACCAAAGTTACTCGATTCCACAGCCTCTAGGGTGAGATGGGGTTGGAGGGAGATTGGGAGAAGTGGGATCCCAATTTGGAGCTGTGGGATCGGGATTGTGTGGGGCTGGGTGGGATGTGTTTGACAGTAAATCAAACTTTGAGAGTTCTTGATTTCTGTCCCATTCATTTTCAGTCATTGTCAGTTCTGTTTGCAGAGTGGCACCTTCTCAGCTGATGGTTTTTGTGTCCTCCTTTCTCTCCTGCCTCTCTCTGCCTGCTCTGTTTGTGTCTCAGTGTCTCCCTGCAGCCAGGGCAGCTCCCACCGAAGACCCTGCCCTGATTTAATTCCCAATGCAGGAGCTCCAACAAGCATGGGTGAAGTTCTGGGGGCTGGCAGTGCAATGTTCCTGTGGGATCTTGCTGCCCTTGGCTTTTGGTGCCTTCTTCAGAGCTTTGCCTTTAAGGGCAGGAAGATCTTTTCCTTGCTGGGAACTGGAATTGCAGAGCCTTGGAGTGTGTGCCATGCAGGACCATCCAGACTGGGATCACATGGACTGGGATCCTACAGACTGGGATTACATAGACTGGGACCATCTGGATCAGGAGCATCCAGACTGGGATCATGGGGACTGGGATTGTACAGACTGGGATCACATGGTCTGCGGTTTCACAGGCTGGGACCATCTGGGTCACAAGCATAGAAACTGGGATCATACAAACTGGGATCAGATGGACCGGGCTGGCTGCACCGGAACGCTGCGAACTGAGGCAGTCCCAACCCACCCAGGGGTCCCTGCCAGTGCCTCCCATCCCCAAGGGTCCCTCCCACTCCCGCCCAGGGCTGTGGCTGAAACTCCCAGAAGCGAAGGCAGTGGTCCCAGAGTGATCCCGGTGCTGATCAGGGTCCCTGTCCCTGTCCTGGTCTCAGTCTTGGAGCAGTCTCGGAGCAGCACCGGTGCTGATTTCAGTCCCGGTGTCGATCTCAGAGCAGTGCCAGTCCCGGTCTCAGTCTCGGTCCAAGCGGTGCCAGTCTGGGTGCCGGTGTCGGTTCCAGTTTCAGTCCCAGTCCCAGCACTGGTACCAGTGCCAGTCTGGGTCCTGCAGTGCGCTCAGTGCCCATCTCAGTCTTGATCCTGGTCCTGGAGCATTTCCAGCCTTGGTGCTGGTTCCAGTGCCTGTCCCAGTATCGCTCCCGGTCTCCGTTCTGGCCGCAGTCCTGGAGCAGTCCAGGAGCGCTCCCGGTTCCGGTCCCAGTGTTGGTCTCAGTTTTGGTCCCAGTGGCAGTTCTGGTGCTGGTTTTGTTCTAGGTCTCGGTCCCAGTCCCGGTGCCAGTGCGGTGCCCGGTCTCAGTGCTGGTGTCAGTTCCAGGCCCAGTCCCGGAGCAGTGACGGTGTCGGTTCTGATGTCACTCTCAGTCTTGGTGCTGCTGCCGGTTCTGGCGCTGATCTTGGTCTCGGTGTTGGTTGCCGAGATTTTAGGCCCGTTTGGGTAATTTTAGACCGAACTGGGCAGGGTTAGGCTGGGTTTTCGATCCCTTGGAGTGATTTCTGGCCTTTGAGGGTGGATTTTAGGTGGCTGAATTTGGGCCAAATCTGGTGGAGTTCAGGGTGAATTTTAGATCCCTTTGGATGATTTTAGGCCCATTTGGGTGGGGTTCAGGCATGTTTGGGTGAATTTTGTCCAAATCTGTTGTGTTTTACTGTGGCCTTAAGGACCATTTGGGTGATTTTAAGCCAAACCAGGTATTTTTAGGATGGATTTTACAACCTTTTGAAAGATGTAAGGATGATTTTAGGCCACTTTGTGGGGATTTTGGCTGCTTTGGGTGATTTGAGGAGAAACATCATCGGGTTTAGGGTGGATTTTAGGCCTCTTTAGACAATTTTAGGCCCATTTGAGTGATTTTATTCCAAACCGGGCTCTTTTCGGACGGATGGTCTCTTTGGCCACGCCCATTGCCCCTCACAGTTCCCGCCCTTTTTTGGCCCCGCCCCTTTCTCCTCCCAGTTCGGGGTTCGGAGCGGGGGAGGAGGAGGAGGAGGGAGGAAGAGGCGGAGCGGCTGCAGGGAGCGGGGGGAGAAGGCGAGCGGAGGTTTCCGGCGGCTCCAGCGCTCCCTGATCTCGCTGTACCCGCGGGATCATCGCCCGACATCCCGCAGGTGCCTGGGAAGGGGGAGCTCGCCCCAAATATCCCGAGGGAGTCCCCGGGTTTGTGATTTCTTAGGGGAGGATGTTTGGAGCTTGCAGGGCCCCAAACCCGAGCCGCAGATGCCCCTCGGGGGGACATCGGGGGCTCCCTGGGCGGTGTTTTTGGGGGTTCCTGGTGTCGGCAGAGCCCCGGCGGGGGCCGGGGAGATGCGGGTCCCCCCGCGGTGGGGGTTGGGCTTCCCGGGCCGGGCCCTCGGAGCTCTGCCGGGGCCACGTGGGGAGCGCGCGGGCCCGGCGGGGGCGGGGGGACACCGGGTTTGGGGAGCCCCGGGAGAGCCGCGGCTTCCCTGAGCGGGGCCCGTGAGAGAGGAGAGCCCCAGAACCGCAAAGGGGGGACCCCGAGATGGGGGGGGACCCCTGGGATTGCCGGGACCCTGGCGGGGGTGCTGGGGCTGGAGGGGCGGGATGGCCGGGAAAGGGGTTGGGGGTGCCGGTGCCGGCAGTGGCTGCTCCCAGTATGAGCCCAGTTACCCTCCCCATGTGGTTCCAGTTTCCTCGGCACTCCCAGTATGTGCCCAGTCACTCCCAGTAGGAGCCTGGTCACTTACCCTCTCTGCCTGATCCCTGTTGCTCGCAGTAGGAGCCCGGTCATTCCCTAACTGCATCCCAGTTGCTCCCAGTTGCTCTCGCTTTCGTCTGTTGTATTCCCAGTTCTCTCAGCTGCCCCTGGCATAGTCCTAGTCACTCCCAGTATGATCCCTGTCTCTCCCAGCAGGTCCCCAGTCACTCCCACTTGCTTCCAGTTTCACCCCAGCACAGTCCCAGTTCCCCCCATCACATCCTAGTCATTCCCAGTTTGGGCCCAGTCACCATCTCTGTGGGTCTCAAACACTCCCAGTATATCCCAGCCCCTGAACATTCTCATTCCCAGGCACTCCCACTCACCTCAGCGTGGTTCACTTGTCCACAGTTTTATCTCAGGTATTCCCAGTTCCTCCCATTGTGTCCCCAGTGTGCTGCCAGCATGGGCCTGGTAGCTCCCAGTAACCCCCAGTCAGGGTCCATTGGCCCCCACTCGAATCCCAGTATGATCACAGTCCCTTGCAGTCTAATTCCAGTGAGTCCCAGTCACTCCCAGTCTGATGCCCGTGCCCTCAGTGTGATCCCAGTTGCTCCCTGTCAGTGCAAGCATGACCCCAGTAGCCTCCAGTATGATCCCTGTGAGCCCCTGTCTCTCCCAGTATATCCTAGTCACCCCCAGCATGCTCCCAGTCTCTCCCACTTAGTCCCAGTTGCTTTCAGCATGGTTCCAGTCACTCCCAGTCAATCCCAGTATGATTCCCATCTCTGTCAGTGTGATCCCAGTTCTCCCCAGCATGGACCCAGCTGTTCCCACTGTGATCCCAGTAGATCCCAGTTGCCCCGGCATAGTTCCAGTTGTTCCCAGTTCCTCCCAGTATGATCCCAGTTGCCCCTAGAATAGTCCCAGTCCCTCTCAGCATGGTCCCAGTCACGCCCAGTTGCCCCCAGTGCAGACCCAGTTACTCCCCTCGCTCCCAGTTGCCCCCAGCCTGGTCTCAGGTTCTCCTCAGCACGGTCCTGCCTGTTCCCAGTGTGGTTCCAGTCCCCCCAGTATGTTCACAGACATTCCCAGTATATCCCAGTTGCCCTCAGCATGTTTGTAGTCATTCCCAGTCACTGCCAGTTGCCCCAGTAAGGTTCCAGTTACCCCAGTAGAGCCCAGTCACTCCCAGTGCTGGCACTCCTGGGATCCCCCAGCCCTTTCTGTGTTCCCCCGTCCCGGATCTCCCGAGAGGAGCCCCAAGGGCTGGAAGTCCCCAGCCAAGGTCCCCAGCAAGCCCCAGTTTGGATCCCCAGCTTTCCCAGTTTCCCTCTCCTTTTCCCCGGGCCGGGTTCCCCCGTCCCCAGCGGGTGGGAGCAGCCGAGAGCCCCGCGCTGCCCATCCCGACCTGTCCCGGCTCCATCCCCGCTGCTCCCGCGGGCTGCCGGGGCTTTGGAACGGGGCAGCGAGGGTGTGGCTGCTGCTGGGGGAGGAGGAGGAGGGAGGGAAGAGGAGGAGTGGGAGGAAGAGGAGGAGGAGGGAGAAAGGAGGATCAAGGAAAGGAGACGGAACCACGAGGTACAGAACTGAATGTACAGCACAAGCGGAGCAGAGGACTGGGGACACAAACATCATAAAGTCACCCTGGGACAAGGGGTCCAGGGGGTCTCTGGACCAAGGAGAAGGGGGCTCTGGGGGGTGGAGAGGCGGGATGGCCGGGAAAGGGGTGCGGGGGCTGTGGGTGCCGGATCAGGGGGTGCGGGGTGGAAGCCATGCCAGGGAATGGGGGTTCGGGGGGATGGCGGCGCCCCGGAATGGGGGTTTGGGGGCCCCTGGGTGCTCCGGAACGGGCGATCCAAGAGTCCCGGTGCCGGGGCTGCCCCGCACCTCTCGCCGCCCCCCCGGGCCCCGGGAGCGCCCCCGGCCCCGGAGCCATCGCGCTGCTCCGCTGCGGCCCCGCCCACAGCCCCGGCCCCGCCCCCAGAGCCGCCTCCGGCCCCGCCATTGGCGCCGCTCTTTGCTGCCCGCCAATGGCAGCCCGAGTCTGGAGTGACGTCAGCGGTGTCCGGGCAGATCCCGGCGGGGGAAGGGCCCGGCGGAATTCCAGGGAATCCCCCGGGATCCCCTCCGGGTATAATGTGCTAGGGTGACTTTATGATGTTTGTATCCCCAATCCTCTGCTCTGGTTGTGCTGTACATTCAGTTCTGTACCTTTAAAATGGTTCTGGGAGCGAAGGGGGAGAAAGAAGCAGCTCTCAGTTTGTTTTGAGAAAACTGCCTGACTCGCACCCGTCCTGGCTGCGGCGTTGGTCTGAGGCACGGACAGCGCTGGGACAGAGATCCCCTGTGCTCTGAGTCAGTTTGAGCTGCCCGAGGCAGAGAAGTTCCCTGGGATGGTTTTTTTCTTTTTCTTGGGACTGTTTAAATCTGCTCTGGACTGACAAACCCAGAGGAGCAGCGAGGGCTGGCACCTGCGGGGCCTGGAGCTCCGGAGGGAGTGGGGCTGGGGAGAGACTGAGTGAGCTGAGCTACACCCAGGGCAAGGACTGGCTCAGTTTGCCATCTCTCTTCGGAGCGGCCAGAGGTTTTATTGTTTCATATTGTTCTTTTTTTTTTTTTTTTTTTTTTTTTTTTGTACTTGTGGGCACCTTGTTTCTTAAATAAATAGTTTTTTCCACTTTTCCCCGAGAAAGTTCTTTTTTCCCCGACTGGCTTGGGAGGAGGAGCCGTTTGGGTTTTGCTTTCCAGAGGAACCCCTTTGGAGGTTTCCTCCCGAATTTGCCCTAAACCAGGACAGTCCTGCACACACGGGGCTGTTCCAGGAGATGGTTCAGTCCAGCTGTCACTTCATTAAGGGCACCGAGCGGGTGAGGTTCGTGGAGAGGAACATCTCCAACCAGGAGCAGCTCCTGCACTCGGGCAGCGATGTGGGGCTGTACGGGGGGGACACCTCCTCTGGGGAGAAGCTGCCAGGTCCTGGAGCAGCGACCCGGCACGGAGGGAGCACAGACGGGCTGCGCTGGACAGGCACTGCCGGCACAGCTCCAGTTGTCCACCCCGTTCCTGGCGGAGCGCAGAGCTGAGCGTGGGGCAGAGCGCGTCCCCTCGGGCCCTGCCCGGCAATGACCCTGGAGCCCCTCCAAACCTCCCTGCGAATCCCCTCAGCCCTCCTTGGGGCCATCCCCCGGGCCTCCTGTTCCTCCCAGTGACCCCCGTGACTCTCCCAGTCCATCCCTGTCCATCCCAGTCCATCCCAGTCCATCCCAGTCCCTTCCCCGTGTCCATCCCGGCCGTGTGTGGAGCGGACGCCTCTCAGCCAATCAGAGCGCGCGCTGCTGATGACTCATCAGTTGCCAGGCAGACCCGCAGCGCCCAGTGCCCCTCTCTGGGCTCGGCCTCCCAGCGCCGCGCGCTTCATTCCCAGTTCCTCCCAGTCCCTCCCAGTCCATTCCCGCTCCCTCTCAAGCCCACACCAGGAGCTCTCGGGGCACGTGGTGGCCACCGCCGTGGTCCCCAGCGGGGGACTGGACCCACCAGCTCCTGGTGCTGCTGGAAACCCCCCGAACACGGGGTCACCTCCAGCTCCAGGTGGGGCACGTCAGCCTGGAGCAGCCCCTGAGCGGCACCGGGGCACGGGGGAGGCACTGGGGGGACTGGGAGAGGCACTGGGATGTGCTGGGAGGAACTGGGAGGGATTGGAGTGAGCCTGGAGGGGCTGGAAGGAGACGAAGTATTGGAAAGTGGGGGTTGGAAGGAGGTTGGTCTGGGAAGGGACTGGAAGAGGGTCTGGGGGTCCTGGGGCAGTGGGGGGCAACTGGGAGGGGATTGTGGGATCCTGAGAGGGACAGGAGGGGCTTTGGTGGGTCTTGGAGAGGCCGGGAAGGGATCGGGAGGAGGTTTCAGGGGGTCCTGGGTGGGCAGGGGGAGACTGGGAGGGAACTTGGGGTGTCTGTGAGAGGTTTTGGGGGTCCTGACCCCTGCAGACCCCCAGAGATGCCGCTGGACGCTGCCCACAGCGAGATGCTGACGGGGATCGGGGGCTTCGTGTTGGGCTTCGTCTTCCTGGTGCTGGGGCTCAGACTTGGGGGGACCCTGCAGGGGGACTGTGAGTGGGGGGGTGGGGGCAGAACGGGCCCTGGGATGGATCGGGAATGGGGACCCCCGTGTGTCCCCCTGTGTCACCCCGCTCTGGGGACTCTGGGGATTTGAACCCCTGTGGGAGTCCAGGGCGTTCCTTTGGATACCCTGGACAAACAGAAACCTGTACAGGGGGGTTTAAAACCTGGACAGGGGGGTCTGGAGTTTGTACAGGGGGGTTGGAGACCCTGGCACAGAGGCCAGACAGGCAAGGGCCTTGACTTCAGTCCATGGGAAAGGTTGCCAACATGAAGAGAGGAATTGCAAGCCTCCAAGGGTGATAAAAGATAATATTATTTTCACATTTGGGGTTTTAGAATAGGGATGACCAGAGGCAAGATGGAGGATTTTGGGTGGTGCCCCGAAGTCTTCTCCTTCTTCTTCATCTCCATCTTTTGCAGTGAGGATGGCACCAAGTAGATTTAGAGGGATTGGATTAGTATAGAAATAACCTGTTCAGTGTAGAGTGTAGATATTGGTTTGTAACTGTAAATAATGTACACACAATTATCTGTATAAAAGATGACGAGCCTTGGTCAGAGGGGGAGTTGTCACCTGTTGCCCGTGCTGCTCAGACCTCTGCCAGGCTCAGAGAAAAAGAACTGAGATAAGAGAAAATAAACAAAAGAAACAACCTTGAACAAGAACGTCTGAAGACCTCGTTTGTTCGGGCATTCGGCCTGGGGCTCTTCTGAGGGCAGAAGGGCAAAGACCACCCTGATCTGGGGTGAGCAGAGACCCCGAGAAACCCCGACAAGGCACCCAGTGAACCCCAAAAGGCACCCGGACCCCTCTCAGCTGCCAGGGGAATTTGAGGAGGGGGCTCATGGGGGGTGCCCAGGCCGGGCCAAGAGCCCAGCACTGCCCCAGCTCGACCTGCCCTGGCTCCATCCCAGGGATTAGAAAGGAGGAGTGGGATCCCTCCCAATGCAATTTCGGGGTCCCAGCCCCCTCTTTTCCCTTCCTCTTCCACCCCTTCCCCACTGCCCGGTGTGGATGCGCCGGTGGGCAGTGAGGGTGGAGTTGCGGTTGAAGCCCTTCCCGCAGTCAGGGCAGCGGAAGGGCCTCTCCTCCGTGTGAATCCGCTGATGGACGAGGAGATCAGAGCTGGTGTGAAACCTCTTCCCACACTCGGGACACTCGTAGGGCCTCTCCCCAGTGTGGATGCGCTGGTGGTATTTCAGGCTGGAGCTCCATCCAAAGCCCTTCCCACATTCCAAGCAGGTGTAGAGCCCTTCCCCAGTGTGGATCACCTGGTGCTGGATCAGGGCTGTGCTTACTCTGAAGCCCTTCCCACATTCCCCACACTTGTAGGGCTTTTCCCCAGTGTGGATCATCTGGTGTTGTGTCAGGGAACCCTTCACGCTGAACCTCTTCCCACATTCCCCACACTCATAGGGCTTTTCCCCAGTGTGGATCACCTCGTGCTGGAGCAGGTGGCCCTTCTGGCTGAAGCTCTTCCCACACTCCCCACACTCAAAGGGCCGTTCCCCAGTGTGGATCACCTGGTGCCGGATCAGGCTGCACCTGTAGCTGAAACCCTTCCCACATTCCAAGCACTTGTGGGGCTTCTCCCCTCCATCAGGCTTCTCCTCCAGCTCTGAGCTCCGGCTGGATCTCCGGCCACCCTCCTGGCACAGGGCGGGTCTTTCCTCCTCGCAGCTCCCTGGGCTGGGTTTGCAGCCCCTCCTCCTGTGGGAGCTCTGGGGCTTTTCCTCCTCCTCCATCCAGACACTCCTTGGGAATGAAAAATCCTGGTTTTGGAAAAAACAAGAGGAGAGAGCCTTAGGGTGGGGGTTCCTCCTTGCCCAAGCACCTCTCAGTAAATCATTGGGCACCTTGTGTCTGTAAGAACCTCCAAAACACCAAGATTCAGCCCAAAGGTCCTCCAAACATCAAGAGAGATGAAAACCTCCCCAAACATCAAGATCCAGCCAAAACCTCGGCTAAAATATAAAGATTCTACTCCTTGCAAAAACCGTAATCACCAGCATTTAGCCCAGTGAAGCTCACTCTGGGTCTCAGTCAGACTCACACACTGGGCTGGCTGGGATTAGATTGCTGGAAAATATACCAGTTTTAAAATTATTTTTATTTTATTTCTCCACTCAGGCTGGGTTGGCCTTTGCCCTGGGGAAAGGAATTTTAAAGGTTTTGTTTTAAGGGATGTTACACCACTCAACAGAGATGAGTTGAACATCTCACCAGACTGGGAAGAGCCCAAAAGATCCCCACAGAGAGAACGACCACCAACAAAACATCAACGACCATCAGCAAACAGCAACCAACACCCACCCCAGACACTGCCCCTGGGAGAGCTGCAGACACCTGGTCTGGAAAAGGCTGAGAAGGAAATCCAGGAGTGCAGACCTAATTAACATCAGAGGAAAAGGAATCCAGGTCCAACAGGAAATCTAATACTGAGAACTCAGCAACTTGGAAGCAATGAAGATCAAACCAATGGATTTCTCTGGGTTCAGACTGTAAAAAGTTTAGGAAAAATCCAGTAAAACTCACATGTCATGGAATGATTTTCTCTGCACACCTGGGCTGTAATATTTGTTAATTCATGTTCCCAAAAATACAATGATTTCCTGACAGGGTGATACTGGTGGAGAGTAAGAATATGGTCTCTGTAAAGCTTCAGGAGGCACTGCCAGCTCTGGCGGGAACTGAATGGTAACCTCACGAGAGCCTCTTTTACATTACCTTTGTGTATGTTTACAGATTATATTTTATACATGTAATATCCACGGGTGCGGGTGATGGTGAATTATATTATTTCTGAGTGCCAGGAAAATCCTTTGCAGCACAGAATCCTACCCCAGTCCGGGAAGGAGACAAAGGAATTAACATACCAATACAAGGAACGGAATGCTGAAACCAGGTGCGGTAAATGTCTGATAAAGAGTAACGACCCAACGGAATAGGACCCAGCTAAGCCATCAGGGATTCCCGGAACCACCCATCTCACCCAGGAAACCTATGGTCCCCACAGCACGATATCAGCAGAGTCATCGAGAGATAAAGAGGCTATAGAAATTCAGAACTGAGCAGTGGCACCAACATCAACTCAAAGAAATTACATATTCCCCCTCGATATTTGGACTATTTTAAACATGTTTTAACTTGTTCCGTGAACTAAGGGTATAAAACTGGCAGGCCGGGACTCAGACAGGTGTGGGATCTGGAGAGGGAGTGTCCCCTGACACTCCAAGGGAG
Organism: Phylloscopus whistleri; assembly: GCA_017589585.1. Classification (NCBI taxonomy): domain Eukaryota; kingdom Metazoa; phylum Chordata; class Aves; order Passeriformes; family Phylloscopidae; genus Phylloscopus; species Phylloscopus whistleri. The sequence goes on from JADMLD010001685.1 coordinate 23,460, forward strand.
ATCCCACCCAGGGCGGCCCTGTCCATTCCCTTGCTCCGCAGGCTGTGAATTTCGGTGCTGTTTCTGGTAAATCTCGGTATTGGCTTTGTCAATTCCGTCCTCACTGACAATCTGGTAATAAATTCTTGTTTATTTTAATTGGCTCTACTTATTTATAACATGGGCTATGTGTGGATGAAATGATTTCTGTTGCCCATGCTGGCCAGAATCAAGTGATGCCTTGACTCTCTAACACTAAAGATATTGTTGGAGCATTTTTGGTTTTCCCAGAGTTTCAATGACAAGATTACCATTAGAATAATTTTTTGCAATAGTCCTACTTCTGTATTGTCAGTTACATTTGGGGCAGGGGTGTAAGAATCAATTTGTAGTCTTAGGAGAAGAAAGAAAAACCTTGATTGCTTTGGAATGTTTTGTGTATGTTTGTGTGTGGCTCCCAGTGATCACAAAATTTTGGTATATGGGTTTTTCAAAGTTCACCTTTAGGCTGCATTTTGCAAAACTAGAAGAGCTTTAAAGGTGACACTTTAACTTGTAAACAGTTAATAGAATATTGGTAAAAAAAAAAAAAAGAATAAAAAAGAAAAAATGCAGATTGTGTGGGGGCCACATGTGAGTCATTCAATGGCTGCACTGGAAGAGAAGCTTTAGAAATGCAAATTAACACTGCTGGGGAAAAGTGTGGACAATGCACCAGGGGCTTCTTGCCCGGGGCAGGAATTGGGCGGATTCCCTCTGTCCCTCAGCCCAAGCTCTGCCTGCTTGCACAGATGGAATTGGCACAGCCAAGGGCAGAGCCCAGAGGGAGGATCTCTGACTCTGCAACAGAAATGGGTTAAATTGCAAAGGAAAACATCAAACGGAGAATGATATGAAAACTTCACCTAAAAAAAGTGATGGGGAAGGGGGGAATCATCCTTCTACCCACTCTAACCTGTGCTGGCATTGTCTATCTTATACAGGGTTTATCAGACCTCTGGGCGTTTTTAGCTACTGCAAGTTCACCGAAATCAACTGGAAATCAAGATATACCATTTAATCAGCGAAAAGCGGTCAATTGACACACCCCACGCAGGAGGGAGAGCCTCAAAAACGGGGAAAAGATGAACGGCCACCAGAACAAATCCTACAACACCACGGACCAGCTCCTGGGAACCCCAACCAATTCATATCAGGAGCCAGAGAAGGCATTTATAATTCGAATTGCATAATTAGATTACAAGCTGTCCTCGAAATAATAACCACTCAATCCACTCAAACGAGGAACGCGACATTTCACATTTATGATGGTATCAGATTATCTATTAGCCCAGGCACCCGCGGGAAGGAGACCGCGGGCAGCCGCTCCCGCAGCGCCCTCAGGGCACGGGGAACACGGCGCGGACACGGCACAGCCGAGCCACAGCCAGAGCCCCCTGCCGCCCCCTCCGCCCGCAGCCAGCCCCGAGCCCCGGCACAACCCAGCGCGGCTCCCACCTGCGCCGGGGCCGCCTCCGAGCTCCGCCGCCGCCTCCCCGGGCTCCGGCCGCTGCCGCCGCTCCTGCACAGACGCTCCGATAATGGCGCCTCTGTGGCCGCCAGGGCCGGCACCGGGGCCGCGCTTCTCCCTGCTCTGCCCAATCAGCGCGCAGCGAGAGCCAGGAGTGACGGCAGATCCATCCAATCGCGGCGAGTGGCGGGCTCTGCACACGGCACAGCCTCTCAGGCCCCGCCCCCGGGCTGTCTGAGGGCAAAGCCGCAGATCAGGAACCGCCCTGGGACGCGCCCGGGCCCCAGCCGGGATTGAGCTCAAAACACAAACAAAGTTCTCCGCACCTCCCGGACCGCCTGGCCCAGCCCTGCGTGCTGGGTGCCTCCCACTCACCGGGAAGCACTGAAGCCTCACTTCTCCTACCCCTAATTACGAGCATCGCTTTGATTTCCCCCAAAAAGGGAAAACCGCCCCAAGCCCTTTCATCTGAGTGGAGGAGGGGAGAGATTTCTGGCAGAAAACTCCCAAAGTCGTTTTTCCCCATGTTGGGAGGAACAACCCAAACCCAAGTGCGGTGGGGCCCCCCAGCAGCCTCTCTGCCGTCCCAGCTGAAGCCCTCGCTGGCTGCTCCAGGCTGGATGGGCAGACTGGGAGCGCTGGGAAGGGGCCCCGGCTCGGGACGGAGCCCCCGGGGCAGCCCCACGGCCCCCACGGCAGCTCCAAGGCTCCGCCAGCCGGGAGGGAACGCGGGAGGGGGAGCAGGGCAAGGGACGGGGCTGCCGGCGCCGAGGGAACACGAGGGACACCGGGGGCACTTCACAGGCATTCAGTGCAAAAGGTAAAATCATAACGGAGATAAAAGCAGCAGCAACTGTGGCACCATAGCACAGGGCCACACAAGGACGTGTCCCATGGCAGTGGGGTGACACTGGCCCCATGCCGGGCACTCACCAAAGCCGCTCAGGGCACTGCCCTCCACAGCCGCACAGGGAAGAGGAAATGTAACCAACGATTAATGACCTGACCTATGGATCGGGAGAGATCCCTCGTCAAAGAACACCATCACAGGCGAAACAGGCTTGAAACTGGAGATATGAATTGAATTGATTCCTAACAAACTCAGATCAGGATAACGAGGAGTAAAAGAATACCCTCAAAACACTTTCCTCCCAATCCTTCCAGCTCTACCTCCTATCCTGGCAGTTCAGGGAAACAGGGAGTGGGGGCTGTGGTCAATTCATCCCACGTGGCTTCTCCTGCTGCTCAGGGACAGGAGTCATTCTGCTGCTGCATTCTGGGGTCTCTCCCACAGAAGAGTTCTCCAGAAACTTCCCCACCCTGAGTCTATCCCATGGACAACAGCTCCCCTCAAACTGCCATGGGGTCAGTCCTTCAAGGACAGGCTGCTCCAGTGGGTGCCCCTCTGTCTACAGGGTCACAGGCTCCTCTCAGGCATCCCCCTGCTCCAGCACGGGCTCCTCCAGGCGCTGTGGGTGGATCTCTGCATCCTCGTGGATATCCAGGGACTGCAGGGGAATCTCTGCATCCCCACAGATCTCTGCATCCAGTGCCCCATCTTTGGAGCCACCAGCAATTGGATCTGCCAGACACGGAGGAGCTTTCAGAACCTTCTGTCAGAATCCAGCCCATAGCACTGCCACTACCAACACCAGGCTGTGCCAACCCAATAGAGCCCCCAAAATGGGGTCCTAGATAATCAAAAGCTCTGGTGCATTCCAAAATGGGGGTGGAGATGTCTCAGGGCTCAGGGGTGCACAAAAATGAGGCCCCAGCTGAGGGTGTTCTCTGCTTGGCTGAGCGCTGCCTGAGGGCTGGGGCTGCCCCACGGGGGGACACCCTCCTCCAGCGGGGATGTCCTGCACACGGGGGATGCCCACAAGACCCTCAGAAACCCCGGGGCTGGGCTGGCCCTGCTTGGATGCCAGGAGCCACCAAAACCACTCTGTCCCTGCCCTCTGCAACTGCACAGGGACAGGAAATAGAAGGAAAGGCCCAGCAGCCAAGAGAAGGACCAGGAGCAATCCTGCCCTGAGCACCAGCAAAGGCAAAACAGATCCAGCCTTAGAACAGGGAGGGAATTTGTTACCAAACAAATCCCAGCAGGACAAGAAGGGAGAGAAGTCTCTCCAACACCTTCCCCACAGCCAACAGGGATCACCAGGAACGGGGGTCACCAGGGCTCTGCCCAACGGGGGTCACTGGGGATCATCCAAGGCCGATCCTCCCATGGGGATGGAGCTGGAGCAGAGCACAAAGGAAGCTCTTCCTGCACTCGGGGCACTCGCAGGGCTTCCCCTACCGGTGCCCCCGTTGGTGTTTGGTCAAGTGAGAGCTCCGAGTGAATCTCTTCTCACACTGGGGACACTCGTAGGGCCTCTCCCCAGTGTGGATGTGCTGGTGGGGGATGAGGTGGGAGATCCAGATGAAGCTCTTCCCACACTGCCCACACTCGTAGGGTCTCAGTTGGAGAGATGATTTTAAAGAGGGCACTGGAGTGAGTGTGGTCTCCTCTGCAGGGTTCCAGTAATCCCTTTCTGTTGTGGTGTGTTTTTATTGTGTTTCCAAATGCAGCTCAGTTTTAATGGTCAGTTTTATACCCACCCACCCATATTTTGTATTGCTATAGTATATTTTATCCCTAATGGATTGTTCCTTTTCCCCTGTATTGTTAGCTTTGCCCTGGTTGTCTATCTTCCCTAGACCTGCCCTTCCCTCCTCCTACAGAACTGTCAATCCTTCCCTAACCCTGCCCCTTCTTCCAGACCCTTCCCTGTCAATCCCCCAACCTTCGACGCCCCAGTGGTTGGTTTAAACTGTTCCCTCCCCTTGTATTCTTTCATTGCTCTGTGCATTGTACTCCCCGCCTTATGTTCCTCCCCATGTCACCCTTATTGGTTGGAAATTGTATCCTCTCCCAAGACCTCCCCCGCTTATAAACCCCTGCAAGCCCAGGTTCTGTGCCTTTTTCTGTCCCTGACCCTCGGGGCAATAAACACCTTTGGAAATCACACAGAAGGCCTCTCCCTGTTCCTTGTCCCTGCCCTCGAGGCGTGCCACCTGTGCTATAGAGCAACTGTGCCCTCCAGCTGCAGCCCGGATTGCCTGGCTTTCTGGGGGCAGCCCACTCCTGGCGCCAGTGCCGGGAGCTGGCTGGGCTGAAGAACACCGGCATTATGTCAGGAAGAGCTGCACACCTCCTCCTCCGAGTCGCTTCTGGGAGCAGTGGCAGCATGCGTGCGACCCGTTGGGCCCCCACCCTAAGCTGATTCCAATAAAGGCTTTAAAAAGGAGCAATGTCTCCTGCCCTGTTATTATCAGCTGGGGACACGCCCAGGATCACCACGCCCACTGGAGACCTCTGAACAGGACGGCCGCCTGCTTCAAGGGACCCTTGGGAATTGCTGGTGATCCCCGGACCCTGGGAATCAGCAGGGGATCAGCGACGCGGAGGAGTGCCGGATTGGTGAGAAAATCCAGTGGTGGGAGTAGAGGCGAGTGAGTGGGCAAGTGAGACGGGGGCCGGCAGCTCAGACCCCTGAAGCGAGTGTGGACCCCTCAGTACCGTGGTTCCGGACTCCTGCGAGGGGGCCGGCCAGAAACCGGGGGAAGCGAGTGGGAGATGAAAGATTGAGGCACCTCTAGGGATAGAGAGAACCCCACCTCCGGGCAGTGCGAGGGATCTTAGTGAGTGAGTGGCATGCAAGGGTAGGCCTCCCACAATTGGACAGGGATATAGGGAGGGGCAAGTGGAGTGGCAAGCCCCGTTAGGGACCTAGCCCCGAGGACAGAGGTATAGGGAGGAGGCAAGCGGAGTTCAAGCCCCGTTGGGACCTTGCCTCAGGAAAGGGGTCAGGGGAACCCCAATTGGACAGGGGTGTAGGAAGGGGCAAGAGGAGTTGCAAGCCCCCTTGGGACCTTACTTCTGGAGAAGGGTCAAGGTGGACTCTAAGCTAAACACAAAGAGGGGGCCCGGTAGGCCCCCACAATCCAAGTCTCTTGACGTCAGGAGTCCAAGCATTGGGCAAGGCGTGGAGGCAGTAGAGTGCGTCAGTTGCGGTTTAGAGTTCTGTTGCCTTTCGTTAACTTTCAGTTCGGGTAGGGGCAGAGTTAGAAAGGGACTTTTACGTTAGAGAAAGATTTTTTTTCAAGGCCAAGGAAGTTTTGGTTATGGTTCAGATTTGTGTTGCCTGTCGTTAGTTTTCAGTTTGGTTAGGGGCACCTTAACAGTTTCGTTTGAGGCCTAAAAGTATGGGAGGGTGTGTAAGCAAGAGAGCAAGTACTCCTAAAGGTGGGAAGAAGAAAATCAAGAGTATTCCTCCTAATAGTCCCTTGGAGAAGTTATTGGATGGATGGGAGGATTGGGAAGTGATGAGGGAACTTGATAAGAATGATCCACTTCTGTGTGGACGTATGGCCCAAATTAGATTTACCAGGAGAATGGCCGTGGGTCGGAACTCAGGACCGATGGATGTGCAGACAGTTAAATGAATACCTGAAAGCACATGAGGAGTTTGATTTAGAGGAACTAAGATATGCTGCTTGCTGGATAGAAAATGCGGCAAAGGCTGGATAGAAAATGCGGCAAAGATAAGGAAACAAAGATTTGTAAGCTGCAAAATAAAAGGGAAGTAGTTGAAAAAGAGGAAGGGATTAACAAGAAGTGGGACCCCCTCGATTACTTGCCTCCTCCAACCCCTCCGGCTATCCCTCCTGCTGTACCCCCAGTACCTTCTCTAGCCCCTCCGGCGTCAGGCCCGACCCCTCCCCCAGCCATCCTTCCTTTACTGTCCCCCACCTTTTCCAATGACCACTTCTTCCCCACCTCCCAACCCAACTGTGCTCCCGGTCCCTCCTTCGACCCCAGTCTTCTATCCTTCCCCAACTGCTATTCCCTTACCCCCTCCTAATTTGGATTCAAGTAAACCCTCACCACTTCCACAACCCCCTTGTGATTCCTCACATATTGTCCCCCTGCAGTCTGATGCTACCACTAACCTTCAGCAAGGCCCTACCTCTCAAATGAACGATTCTAAGACAGACGATAGACCGTATTGTAATACTCGGTCAAGAACCTGCAAGGTAGAGAAATTGTTCCCTCTTAGAGAGGTTTCTATGGGTGGGGTAGCTGGTGGAATTGGGTTTGGGAATGTTCCCTTGACTGCTTCAGAGGTCAGAAGTTTCAAGAAAGAAATAGGGAGTTTGACAGAGGACCCTGTGGGAATAGCCAATCAGGTTGACCAATTCCTAAGACCCAACACATATACATGGGGAGAACTTAACTCTATTTTTAACATATTATTCTCCCCGGAGGAGGTCTGGCTAATAAGGACTGTGGGAATAAAGATTTGGGAATGGGAGAACCGACCAGGACCTCCAGGAGATCAGAAAATGCCCCTGACAGACCCTAATTGGGACCCCAACGAGGAAGAGGGAAGGCGGAGTATGAGGGAATATAGGTCTCTGATGGTTAGGGGCATAAAGGAGTCAGTTCCCAGAGGGAGTAACACCAAGTTAGCAGTTGATGGCACATAGGAGAAAGATGAAACTCCAGCAGCATGGCTGAACTGGTTAAAGCAAAATTTCCAGTTGCATTCTAACATTGATCCAGATGGCCCAGAAGGCTAGATGCTGCTGAAGGTGCAGTTTGTGACCAAGGCCTGGCCAGATATTAGCAGGAAGCTGGAGGAAATGGAAGATTGGCAGGAGAAAGGGATTAATGAACTTCTAAGAGAGGCCCTCAAGGTGTATTTGCAGAGAGAAGAAGAAAAAGCCAAGACAAAGGCTAGGATAATGGTGGCGGTTGCTAAAGCAAGTGTAAGGTCAGAAAAAGGGAAGTTGGCACCATCCAGCCAGGAGAAGCCAGGACCAGTGAAACCTTAGAAGAAGTATCTGGAAAAACCAGGAAGGCCAGGAGCTGGACATTGTTTTGACTGTGGTGAGGCAGGGCATCTTAAAAGGAACTGCAAAAAGCTGGAGTTTGATGAGGCCATCGCAAGGGAGCAAGACCTCCTGGGGAAGATTTTAAAAGGAGATGATTAGGGGTATCAGGGGCTTTACATAATGGAGGACCCCATGAAACATCCGATGGAGCCCTTGGCAACATTTGAGGTGGGTCCATTAGGAGAGGATATGGAGTTTTTAATAGATACTGGGGCCAAAAGATCCAGTGTAAATAAATTGCCATTAGGGGTCACTTTAAGTAAAAGGACTTGAGACATATTAGGAGCTGAAGGGAGGCCATTTAAAGCTCCTGTGATTGAAAAGGTAGAGATAAGGGGAAATTCCAAGCAGTGCAGAGTGGACTTGATTTACCTAGCAAGGCTGGAAAGTAACTTGTTGGGGAGAGACCTCCAAGTTCGTTTAGGGGTTGGAGTAATCCCTGAGAATGGGAAAATGGTAGTGAGGATCATGGCACTCACCCAAAGTGACATGGAAGAAATCAATCCTGAGGTGTGGGCTGGGCAAGGAAAAACAGTGGAAACGGTAGAGAATACTCCACCAGTGAGGGTTAAACAATACCCCATTTCACCTGAAGGAAGAGAGGGGTTAGCCCCGATAATCAAGCAATTACTGGAAGAAGGGATTTTAGAGCCCTGTATGGCCCCACACAACACACCCATTTTGGCCATGAAAAAGGCCGATGGAAGCTATCGGCTAGTGCAGTGTGGGAAACACTAAAAGCAAAAAAGGATTTTAGAAGCTGAAAAAGCAGGCCTCAAACAGAAAAAGCTGAGATCTCAGAACTTGCAGCAACTGAGAAAAGTTGGGAACTAGGAAAGATACAGTAGTATATAATAGTATAGCCAACGAGGACATGGAAAACAAAGGCCGAGTTTTTAGGTTTGGCTTGAATAAGTCAACACTGCAGAAAATATATGCCAGACAAGATAGTAGAAGGTCTTAAGCTTAATAAGGGTATTGTGTATTGTTAATAGAGAAGCATACAAACAACTATTGTTTGAAGTAGGTGTACATGTGCTATAATTGATTGGTTAAAACAACTGTCTGTAAGTTTTAGTAATATACTATTGGCTGAAAAGTCCTTAAGATGCTTTGTAACAGAGAAATTTGTGGCTACTCTGGGCTACTGTGGGCTGGTACTGCTGGCTGCTACTGCTGGCTGCTACATGGGTGCTGTGAGCTGCTGCTTTGCCTTTACTTCTGTGATGAGACTGATACTTCATTAAAGAAAATAACTACCACAGCAGTCTGGTCCAGTTCCTGCCCGCGTCGCCACAGTGCAGGACCTACAAGAAGCAAACAAGAAGACTGTTTCTAGACACCCAGTTGTGTCAGATCCTTACACACTCCTCAGTAAGGTGCCGAGGGAACATGAATGGCTCACGACCATAGACCTGAAGGATGCTTTTTGGACATGTCCCCTGGCAGAGGAGAGTAGAGACTGGTTCGCTTTTGAATGGGAGGATCCTGCCACCAGGAGGAGGCAACAATTCAGATGGACACGTCTCCCTCAAGGATTTTCAGAATCCCCAAACCTCTTTGGGCAATCATTAGAAAAATTACTAGAGCAATTCAACTCGGAAAAAGAAATACAAATTCTCCAATATGTAGATGGCTTATTAATTTCAGGAGAAAGCCAAAGTCAAGTGAGGAATATTAGTATACGGCTTCTAAATTTTCTAGGTGAACAAAGATTGAAAGTAACAAAAAGTAAATTGCAATTTGTGGAACTGGAAGTAAAATTCTTAGGGTATTTGTTGCGGTGTGTCTTTAAGGCTTTCAAGGTGAGCCCTCTTTTAGGGGTTTTTCCCCTGCCCCAGGGTAGGTTTTTCCCAGCCAACCCTGAAGGAATGATTATAATACACAGAGTTTACCAAGCAACCTGAGATTCTGCAGGGGCCGGCCATCGAAGGAATTGGCCCAGGCAGAAAGGGCCCACCTCTCCTCACAGGTGATTTGAGCTTTAGGCTGCCCTTTAGCCCTCGGATCACACCCTGTCCCTCTCTGATAGGTAGGCTGTATGCCCTGCCCCATCCCCCTCTCCCAGGTAAAAACCCAGGACAGGCACGTGGTCGGGGTTCTGCTCAGGGAAGTCACACGGTTCAGAAGTGCTGCTGCACTGGAATAAAATCTCTGGACAAGACTCCTGAAGCAGATCCGTTTCCTTCTTCCACTGATTCGTCCAACCTCTCTGAAGGAGTCACACAGGATTCATCTTGCTACATTTATCTCGCCGCTGCACCCCAGGTCCTACGCTCCTGGAACAAGCCCAGACTTATCTGAAGGGTCTGTGCCTGTGCTGGAGTGCAAGGAGAGTATCCTTTTGGGACAAACCACGAGGCTGCTCTCCCAGCACAGCAACCACACAGACCCCACAAAATAGCAGTGATTAATGCGCTGTTATAGTTAGCAGTTTTATCAGCCTTTCTGGAAAACTCAGACTTTATTTTAGACAAGCTGTAAGCTGTATAGAGGAAGATTACAAGGTTAAATATTAGGAGAGTGGGTTTTTTAATATTTAGGGGATACTGACTATTTTAAAACGTGATCTAACTGATTTAAAACAGAAGAAGGAAAGAAAAGACTGGAAAGCTTTATTTTTTACTTTTTTTTTTAACAAACTGGGTGCAATTATTAAGTAGTTTTAAAAATACGTTACTGGAACCAGGATGCAGGGTAGGACAAAGAAGTTATAAACTAAATATACTTGGCATAAACTCCAGTACTTGTATAAGCCTTTTATAAATTATAATTACTGAGCTTAGGAGAATAGCTATTTTAATTTGTGTATTTTTAGTGTAAATGTTATGTGTTAGGGACAACATTGGATCTATTTTTGGATAAGAAAACAAATTTAGGGACTAGAAAGGGATTAAAACTTTAAAAAAGCTTAGGGAACAGAAACACAGAAAGGATTTTATTTTAAGAGACATTAGGAATTTAAGGAGCAACATGGCTACTGACTATTTTATTTTTCTATAATGTATAACTAAAATGTCATTAATATATTTTTTGAGCCCCACTAATAACAATAGATGTCTTGGTTTAGGGCAAATTTGGGAGGAAACCTCCAAAGGGGGTTCCTCTGAAAAGCAATCTCAAACGGCTCCTTCTCTCAGCCAGTCTAAAAAAGAAAGAACTTCTTCAGAGAAAAGTAGAAAAAACTATTTATTTAACAAACAAGATGCTCACAAGCACGAAGAATGAATAATATAAAACAATAAAGCTTTTTGTTGCTCTGAAAAAGAATAACAAACTAAAAAAAATCTTTGCCGTAAATATAGCTCAGCTCACTCAGTCTCTCACCAGTCCCACTCCCTCTAAAACTCCAGGCCCCAGCGGGCTGCAAGTGCAAGCCCTCGCTGCTCTTCTAATGTTTTCCATCGAGAACAAATGTAAACAATCTCAAAAAAAACCCCCAAATGTTGGGAAAGATGAAGCAGCAAACTCTTGCAGAAATGGTTTATTAACAAAAAATTCTAAAAGTATAAAACCCACAAGAGAGATAGAATTGAAAGCAAGGTTTGAACTGTGGAATGTTGAGCAGGAAGACAGTGATTGAATTAACTCAGTCAATAGCCAAGGCTCCTGATTAAGCAATTCCCCTCCCCAAACAGAAGAGGTTTGGACTTCTCAGGTATCAGGGAAAAGGTGGTTCCTCAGGTTTTTAGTATGTAGATTAGCATGGTAATGCAATAGTCCCTATAGGCTGTATGTAAATGTTGTTAGTTTTTGTATCTTCAGGTGATTGGTTAATGCTCATTAGAATATTCATGATAGAAAAGGTTAAAATGGAATGTAACAGGTAATTCGGCCCTTTTGCCCTTTTTCCCCCTTGTGCCCTCTTTCCCTCTTTTTGCCCCTTCTTCCCCCTTTTTGCCTTGCTCTCTTCGCTTGTTTGGATCCCTGTCCCTTTAGACCTTTCCTGCTGCTGTTCCCTGGTCAGGCTGTCCCCCACGACTAATAAAACCACGTGTTTCTTTAGACTTAAACAACCGCGAAACATAATTTCTTCAATTGACGCCCATCGTGGAAAACGCCGAAGCAGCCTGATTGATTTCAACGCCACTCTTCTCCGTCTACGGTAATTTGAAAGACTGATTCCTTACCCTGAGAGGCTGTCCTGAGCGCAGGTCCAGTGCTAAAGCACAGGGACCTGAAGCTCTTAAAATATTTCTGCCCCAGGGAGCTCCTAAGCCCAGCTGTGGGGTTTCCCTGAAACGGGTGAGCACGGGTACACGCTGCACGTCGTGTGTCCGGAGCTCTATAAATATTCGTTTGTTGCAGTATTACCGGGAGCCGGTTACTCGTTGCTAAGGCGACGTGTGGCCGAGGCTTTACCGAACCTGTTACTGCGTTGTTTTGAGCCCGGTCGAGCCGTTACGTTGTAGCAGCCGTCCCGGGGCTCGTTTAGGAACTCCTGTTAAGATCCTCGGCGACTGCAGGATCTATTAAAGTGTCCTGTGAAGGACACGAGGTGCCTGGCCATCACCTCAGTTGGAGTTCGTTTTAGGACGCCTCTCTCTCTCCCCTCAGCCGACTACTGGTAAGTATTAAAATACTATAATAATGGGACAGGGATTCTCAACTGCAGATAATGATTCTTACAAGCAGCTAAAATATTTATTAAAATCTCACTCGATTGATCTACCTAAAAGTGAATTAAAAGGTCTCTTAGCATGGACTTTTCATAATTTTCCAAACGCTGATCGATCAATTATCTTTACCAGTAACTTTTGGGAAATAGTTGCGAACAAACTTTTTAATGAAATTTCTCGCAGAAATTTTACTGTTACAGAACATCTGCCTGCTTGTAGAGCCTTAGTCGAGTTATTTTCTCCTCCCTTAAATCATACAAACCCCACTCTGTCTGTTCCCCCAGTCTCTGCTAGCCCCCCGAGCCCCACACAGCCCTCTGAGCATGTGGAGCACGTGGCCGCCATCTTCCCCGCGACCACGTGCTCCGGAGTCCCCCCTGCCCCCGCCATCCCGGTCCCCTCCCCCGCGGCTCCTCCCCCTGCCGAGCCTCTCCCTGCTTCTCCCGCTGCGGCGTCCTCCCCCCCCGCTGTGCTATTCCCCACCTGCCCCGCAGTTTCTACCACCATTCAACCTGTCCCCACTTTCCCCACAGCTTTCCCTTCCCCCGCAGTGCCGCTCCACACTGCTGCCCCCCCACCCCTGGCTGCCGAAGCTGCACAGCCGAGCCCGGCTGTTGTTCTGCCTTTCCCCCCCCCGCGCCGATTCCCCCCCGAGCCCCCGCGCGGCGCCTCGCTCCCCCCCCACATCAGCTTCCACCCTCCCCGGTCCCCTGACCCCCGCCCGCCCGTCCCCTGCTCTTGCTACGCCATCTCCTCCTCCCTCGCCAGTTTCAGCTTTCTCCGATCCTCCCACCACTGTCTGCCCCATCCCAGCCCCCGGGGGCGTCCCACCCTTCCCCCACGTGGTGCCACCCCCCCCCTCCTGCTGCCAGCTCTGCCCTCCTAGCCTCCTCCCCTGCCCCCATATCCCCTCTCTCTGCCGTCCCCTCAGGCACACGTGCCATACCAGCACAGCCCCCTGACAACCTTCCCACAGCACGACTGTCTTTACTCTCTCCTCCGACCATGTCTGCTCCTGTCCGATTCCCCTGTCCTGCCGCTGCTGGACCCTCGCCGCTCACACCTACTATCACGAATGCTGTGCCCGCCGCCCCTCCATCACCCTCGCTCGTGTCCCTGCCGCCTGCTCTGCCGCAAACCACAACCATTATAAACCTTGCCGAGCCTAATCAGATTTATGCTATGTCCCAAGCCCAGCCGGCACCCCCTATCTCCTCCACGCCCCTTCTGCCCAAGCCGTCCGCCATGTTGCCTACTACAATCCACGTGCAAGCGGCCCCACCCCCCCGGCCGGTCTCCCCCCCCCACCCAGCCCCGCCCCTAGTAACCCCCACCCTGCCCCCTCGCCACACCCCGCCCCTAGCAACCCCCACCCCGCCCCCTCGCCAAACCCCGCCCCTAGCAACCCCCACCCCACCCCCTCACCAAACCCCGCCCCCCACCCAGCCGTGCCCCCTCGCCAAGCCCCGCCCCCTCACCCGGCTCCGCCCCCCACCCTGCCTCCAGCCCCACCCCTTCAAACCCCAAACCCGCCCCTCCTGCCTGCCCCCTCAGCAACCCTGCCCAGGCCCCCCCCACCTGCTACCATAGTAACCCTGACACCTCCCTCACTCCCTGCTCCCTTGCAAACTCCAACCCCGTCCCCTTTACCAGCTGCTGCCTCCCCCATCAGCCATTTAATCCTGCAGTCCCATTCAGTACCTACTAATTCACTGCCCCATACCTCCCAGCACCCAATCCCCTCCACACAACCCTACACCCCTACCATGCCTATACCACCCAATTCAAACCACCCCAAAAATACAATCGCTCCTGTCCAAGCTCCCTGCTTCGCTGATGCAGCAATGCTAGCACCACCAGACCAAGGATTGCTCCCTCCCCCTGCAGTGGCTGTCTCGGTTTCTGTGCCTGACGCAGCTGCCAGTGCTGTCGCTGCACCACCTGTGTTTTTCCCTAAAAAAGCCTGTGTCCTCCAGAATAAAACTAGTCCAGCAGCCACAACTCCATTAGTGCCAGCAAAGGCATCAGCCTGGCCGCCCTGCACCCCTGCACTGCCAGAGTCGAACGTACACCAGCCCTTCCTTCCCCAAAGTCCTGCCTCGGCCTCCTCTCCTGTGACTGCTTCAACCCCAGCAGCAACCATCCAACACGCCTGTGACCCTGTCCCAGCGATGCAGCATCCCTACGCCATACAAGCTACCTGCTCGGCCCCAGTTCCTGCCTCCAGCTACGCAATCACCTCTACACAGCTACCAACCATCCCACCACCTGACTTTGCGCCCTTCCAGCATCCCTCTACCACCCGTCCACCCTCTCCAACACCACCACAGCCGCTGACATCTCTGCAAACCGCGACACCACAGCAACTGGTGCTGCACCCAACCCCACATCCTGCCCTGCTGTCAGCACAAACCAACCCGCTTGCGTCCCCCATCCAGCCGATGACACAACCCACGCAGCCGTCTCTGCAGCAAGCACCGCTCCAGCCGTATCAGTGCCCACCGCACCAGCACATGACAGCGCAGCTTCCTGCAACAGCACTGCAGCCCCTCTCTGCCTCCTCCCTGCTCTGCTACCCTGCAGCTGGGGGAGATAGAGAAGGGCACCGAGCTCCAGTACCTCCACCAGCACCGCTGCCGCCTGCACACCTGGCTACTACACCTGAGCCGCCTTCGCTGCTATGCCCGCCTCCTCCGAGCATCTCTGCATCACCGTCGCTTCTCCCAGCTGCCGCCATCCAGCCCCTGCCTGCTGCTTCAGGTACCACGAAAGCCTCACAGCGCCTGTCTGAAGCTGCACCCATGCTACAGCCTGTCACAGCCCCTCCAGAGCAACCACCGCTGCCTTCACTTCTGTCAACTGCCAGCAACTTGCCGCCGTATCCCCCGGCTCGCCCAGCTGCACCCCAACCTCCTGCTCTCATAGCACAAAACGGGACTATGACACAACAAGACTCAATTACCATTAACACTATACACAGAGGGGGAGAGGAGAATAAAACATCTTCGTTAATAAATACAGGGCAAAATGACAATTATCTTGCCCCTAGAGACACTAACCCCTTATTCCCAACTCAAAACACCTTTCCCAGCAGCCCTACAGTCCATCCAGCTCTCGGAACAGCTCCCACAGTTCGAGATGAGACTCCACACGTTGAAATGACGCCAGCAATAATACCAACATTCAACAACCCCCAGAACTGTTTTAATAACACACAGACAATAGACTGGCATGAGGTGAGACGCCAAATTTGCAAGGAAGAAAATCTAACCCCCCTGGTCATGCCTGTAATTTTTAGTCAGCAAGCGGGAGGGACAAACACATGGACTGCAATGCCTTCTCAGGAAACAAAGGAACTGCGAAAAGCAATCAAAGACAGTGGAATCTGCTCCCCATATTTTAAACAACTGCTAAGGAGTACACTAGAGGGACATACGTTCACTCCAAACGACTGTAAAAATCTCGCCAGCATACTTCTCACCGATTCACAATACATGTTATGGGAACTTAAATGGAGACGATTGCTTGCAGGCGTACTAACAACCTACAGGCAAAGCACAGACGCAGACCTTCGCACCCTTACTTTGTCTAAACTGACTGGTGAACCCCCCAATGACCAGACTGATGAACAGGTAAAATTACCGAGAATAGCTCTAGAGGACATAAAAAAATTGGCTCGCAGAGCCTTTTTGCAAATACAACCAGCAGGAAGTTTTGAAAAAGCCTATAACCTGGTTAGCCAACAACCATCTGAACCGTTTACCACGTTTGTAGACCGAGTGATACAAGCTGCAGAAAGGCAATGCAGCGATGATATAGCTCGCCCCCTGATGGTGAGAGATATTATTGAGAACAATGCCAATACAGAATGTAAAAAGGTCATCAAAGCCCTAGCAAAAGAGAAACCCACTGTACCTGAAATGATTGATGCCTGCAACAAAATTGGAAGCCCACAACAAGTGGCTGCCATCCAGGCAACTGAACTTGGAAAGACTCTGGGAGAAAAAATTGAAAAGGCTCTCACAGCTCAAACAGCACAGGCAGCTGCCCAAGCTGCACAGGCAGAAGCTAGAGACCAAAAACTTACTGAAATCCTAGCTGCCTTACATCTAAACTCGCAACAGCAAAGTAAGAACGTGGCTGTCATGCAGACAGCTGCAGCCTCAAGACCTTGTTTTTTCTGCAGAAGACCAAGCCACGTAGTGAGAGATTGCCCAGAAAAGAAGACAAAATGGTCAACCAAAAACAACTCAAGAAGCAAATGAACTGTTATTATCTACACAAATGCATGTTGTTTCTACCCTTTTGTTTTTGTTTTTACATTATTTTAATAGTTATAGTTGTGATTTTATTAGCAGTTCCCCATATACTTCATTGTGTGAAAAAATTAATGAATAAGACAGTTTCCAGTACCTCAGTGATTCAACAGAAAAGGGGGAGATGTTGGGAAAGATGAAGCAGCAAACTCTTGCAGAAATGGTTTATTAACAAAAAATTCTAAAAGTATAAAACCCACAAGAGAGATAGAATTGAAAGCAAGGTTTGAACTGTGGAATGTTGAGCAGGAAGACAGTGATTGAATTAACTCAGTCAATAGCCAAGGCTCCTGATTAAGCAATTCCCCTCCCCAAACAGAAGAGGTTTGGACTTCTCAGGTATCAGGGAAAAGGTGGTTCCTCAGGTTTTTAGTATGTAGATTAGCATGGTAATGCAATAGTCCCTATAGGCTGTATGTAAATGTTGTTAGTTTTTGTATCTTCAGGTGATTGGTTAATGCTCATTAGAATATTCATGCTAGAAGAGGTTAAAATGTAATGTAACAGGTAATTTGGCCCTTTTGCCCTTTTTCCCCCTTGTGCCCTCTTTCCCTCTTTTTGCCCCTTCTTCCCCCTTTTTGCCTTGCTCTCTTCGCTTGTTTGGATCCCTGTCCCTTTAGACCTTTCCTGCTGCTGTTCCCTGGTCAGGCTGTCCCCCACGACTAATAAAACCACGTGTTTCTTTAGACTTAAACAACCGCGAAACATAATTTCTTCACCCAAAAACAAACAGTCCAAAAAAACTTTTCTACTTCAGCTAGCTAAAACTATCTAAAACCACAAAATATCTGTCTTACTACTGACTGTATCTCAAACAAACCACCAAAACAAAAACATCTAAAATTCAAATAGTTTTCTCCAAACAAACTGCGCTCTACGTCTTTTTTCTCCTTTGCTCCCCAAATTAATTTTAAAAGTACAAAACTTAATATACAACACAAAAAAACCCAATTAAAAATACAAACATCAAAGTCATCCTAAAACTGTCATGTATCTCCTTCACCCAATCTGGTTGGTTTATCTCTGAGGCAGGCTGTGGGGCAGGGGCAGGCTCTGGGACAGCATCTCTATTTTGTGGGGTAGATATCAGAGTGGTTATCCAGGACAATCTCCCCTTATCTCTGAATGCTAAATAGAATAGGCCTATAAGCAACACCAGCCACTCTATGATATCATTAGCATTCAGAGGAGATTTGAACCCTTCAAAAACTGGTGGGACCCAAAGAGAGGGGTGAAGGGTTGGGAAAAAATTTCCTCCAGTGTCATCTTCTCAAAGAAGGTACCATTGTTAAAGTAACCCCAAAACCACACAGTTAGTGTGTGGTACCTCAGAATCCATGTGCCTGCCTTCCTTAAGCAGCTGCCCCAGAACCTCCACCAAGGTCTCCCAGCACTGCCGGAGCTGCTCAGCCTGGGGTCCCCAAAGCCCTCAGCAAGCCCCAAGTCCCTCCCAGGAACCCTCAGCTCCCTCACACCCAGCATCCCCCACAGCCCCTGCAAGTTCCCCCCATGGCACCGGCCATGGCCATGTCCCACCATGGCCACACCCATGGCTCTCTCCCCACCATGTTTCCATCCCTGTAACTGTCCCCCACATGTCCATCTGAGCCCGTGTCCCCATTAATGGCCACATCCCCCTCCATGTCCATGTGTTCCCATGTCACTCTCCATGTCTATGTCCCCCCATGTCCTCACCCAGGTCTTAGTTCAATGTCCTAATTTTTACCCCAGTGTCCGATATTTTTAAAGGGATGAAGAGAAATGAAAAGTAAATCAATCAAGGCCAAAAGAAAAGGGTTTCTGTGTCCATGCCAGAGGAGGATCCACATGCTTGGGTGGGAGGGAAGAAAGGTTTTTTGGAGGGGTTTCTGCCCCACTGTCTCCAAAATCTTGGTCTTTGCCCCAGATCATCACATTTGGCTGCGGAAGATGCCCTCGGGCAATAGGAAATCAAACCTGTGGAATCCCTGACGTTGGAAAAGACCTCCAAGACAATCGAGTATTCCTTGATGCCACAGAAGATAGGATTGAACACAAAAGATTTTCTGGGGTTGAAAGTCAACAAATCCACTCTCCCCAAGGAATTCCCAATGTTGGTCTGTGTCCAGATGGATGTTCCTGCCCCTGCGTTCATCCAGATGCCCACGGGGAGCCAGGAAGATGTGGAGCCCCCCCAGCCAGGTGTCTTCCCAACATGGATCACCAGGACCACGGATCACCAGGGCTCTGTCCAACGGGGTCACTGGGGATCATCCAACGCCAATCCTCCCACGAGGGATGGAGCTGGAGCAGCGCACGAAGCTCTTCCCGCTCTCAGGGCACTTCCAGGGCTTCCCTTAGTGGTGGCTCTGTTGGTGTTTGGTCAAGTGAGAGCTCCTAGAGAAGTTCTTCCCACACTCAGGACACTCGTAGGGCCTCTCCCCGGTGTGGATGCGCTGGTGCTTGATGAGGGTGGAGTTGCGGTTGAAGCCCTTCCCGCAGTCAGGGCAGCGGAAGGGCCGCTCATCTGTGTGAGTCCGCTGATGTAGGAGCCGATGGGAGCTGGTCTTAAACTTCTTCCCACACTCGGGACACTCGTAGGGCCTCTCCCCAGTGTGGATGCGCTGGTGTTTTCTCAGGTCGCAGCTGCGTCCAAAGCCCTTCCCACATTCCAAGCAGGTGTAGAGCCCTTCCCCAGTGTGGATCACCTGGTGCCAGATCAGGGCTGAGCTTATTCTGAAGCTCTTCCCACATTCCCCACACTCGTAGGGCTTTTCCCCAGTGTGAATCATCTGGTGTTGTCTAAGACTGCGCTTCTGGCTGAAGCTCATCCCACATTCCCCACACTCGTGGGGCCGTTCCCCAGTGTGGATCACCTGGTGCTGGAGCAGGCTGCACCTGTAGCTGAAACCCTTCCCACATTCCAAGCACTTGTGGGGCTTCTCCCCTCCATGAGGCCTCTCCTCCAGCTCTGAGCTCTGGCTGGATCTCTGGCCGCCCTCCTGGCACAGGGGGGGTCTTTCCTCTTTGCAGCTCCCTGGGCTGGGTTTGCAGCCCCTCCTCCTGTGGGATCTCTGGGGCTTTTCCTCCTCCTCCATCCAAACACTCCTTAGGAATGACAAATCCTGGTTTGGGGAAAAAACATGAGGAGAGCGTCTTAGCCTGGGGGTTCCTCCTTGCCCAAGTTCATCTCAGGAAATCCTTGGGCACCTTGTGTCTGTAAGAACCTCCAAAACACCAAGATTCAGCCCAAAAGTCCTCCAAACATCAAGACACAAATCAAAAGCTCCCCAAACATCAAGATTCAGGCAAATCCCCCTCTAAAATAGAAAGAGTCAGCCCTTGAAAAAACTCAAAGCACCAACATTTAGCCCAATAAAGCTCAGAAACACCAAGATTCACTCCCATGAAAATCCTGGATCCCCCTCCCTGCTCACCTGCTGCATGTGGGGGGGCAACGCTCCCGGGACTGGGGGAGGCTGCAGATCCAGGGAGGGGTGGAACCTTGTGGTGCCTCCTCTTCCTGCTCCTCCTTCTCCTGTGTCCCTACTCTTCCTCACACTCCTCTGTCTCCTACTATTCCTCCTTCTCCTGCACAATCCCACCTTCTCCTCCCACGTGCATCTTTGACCACTTTGTTCTTCATCCCTGCTTCTCCTTCCCTTCTCCTCCTGCCCCCAGGATTGACTGGGGACCCGAGAGTGTCCAGGAGACAGACGAGTGACAGATCAGGGGGGATCTGTGAAGAGTCAGCAGGGAGAGAGCACTGAAAATCTCATCAGGGAGGACACTGGGATCTTCAGGGAGTAAACATGGCAGGGCACCCATGCAGGGTAGAAAAGGGAAAGCCAGGAAGGGGTCCCAGCAAAAGGGATGATGATCCCAAAATATCTCTGAAGGGTCCCTTGGGAGAATGTTGAGGCAGTTTGCACATTCACCCAGAGGTAATTAAGGACATGGATACCCAGGGGAGCAATTAGGGAAGTCAAGAAGGGATTCAGACAACAGGGGATGGATGGTGTGGGTGTGCTGGGAAGGAAAAGGGTGAAGGGGAGTGTGCAGGAATATGGTTGAGGCAAGAAGCAGCAGCAGGAATCGCTGTGGTAAGAAAATGGATGATGGAAAAGCGGAGGAAAAGAAAAATACTGAGGACTGGGATGTTCCTCAGCAGGGTGCAAAGCTCAGAATTTGCCAGCTGATCCAGATCCTTTGTATCCCCGGTTTCCAGGAGAGGAAAACAAGGAGGTCAGCACCCTCATGAGGAGGAAGTCCACCCCTGCATGGACATGGATTGGCAGGGGTGGCAGAGCTCCCATCAGACCAGGGACCCACCGCACTGGAGCCCTTGAGAACATTCAGGGTGGCTCTGCATCGACAGGAGGCCTTTCCTCACAGACACAGGGGCCTCTCCATCCACTCTCAATCTCAGACCTAAGGGGGGAAAATGCCAAAAATGTCTTGGATTATTCAGGTGATAAGTGGGAAAGATGAGCAGCTGTGCTTCATTCAACCTCTATTGGGGATATCGGATGGGTTTGAAATGCAGGAATTTTCATTTGCCCCTAAATATGATTGTTATTTATTGGGAAGGGATTTGATGGCTAAATGGGGAATGAAAATTAATATTGGCAAAGGTGATACACAGGCTACTTCTACTGTACCTTTGTGACAAATGTCTTGCAAGGCCTGGGCTGAAGTGAACCCACAAGTGTGGGCAGCCCCAGGGGAATTGGGAAAATCAGATCCCCAGCCTCTCCAAATTCCTTTGAAGCAACCAGGACAAGTGGGATCTAAAAGCAATACCCCATTCCAAGGGAGGGAAGGAAGGGCTCAAAGCCTGGTATTGAGCCCCTGGGAAAGGCAGGGCTTTTGGAGCCAGGGGTCTCTCCCTGGAATGCTCCTGTGCTGCCAGGCAAGAAATCAGATGGAATCCACAGAATGGTGCAGGACCTAAGAACAATAAACGAGATTCTGAAACCCAGGCACCCCACAGTCTCAGATCCTGACACCATCTGGAACCAGGTTCCCTCCTCACACTGCTCCCATTCAGTCCTTGATGGAAAAGATGCTTTCTGGGGATGCCCACTCACACAGGATGGTGAACAGGGTTTGGCCTTGGAGTGGGAACAAAAGGAAGAAGGGAAAATGGGAAAGACATGGAGGGTCCTGCTGCAGGGATGCAGGGAAGCACCAGCCTTATTGGGGCAAGCCTGGCAGAAAACATCCAAAGAATTTACCTCACCCCCAGGGACTGGGTTAATGCAGCATATGGATGACTCCAGCTCCAGTCAGGAGGACAAGAAGAAATAGTAGAAGAAGCCTCTGTGAAATGGCTCCATTTTCAGGCTAAAAAGCATCTTGGAGTATTTGAAAAAAAGAAAAAAGCACAAATGGTGGAGAAAAAGGTTAAATATTTGGGACATACTTTGATTGAAGGTTTGTGGTGTATTGACCCAGGGAGGGTCCAGGGAATTTTAGAATTAGTGTTACACAGGACTAAAATAGAGATGTGAATACTCTGAGGCGTAAGAGGGAATTGCAGGACCTGGACTGAGGATCCTCTGCTGCAGCCAGAACATTGTGTGACTTTGTAACCCCAGACAGCCTCAGTGTTATGGTATGGACACGAGAAAGAGAACAAAGCTGGAGAAAATGAAAACACTCAAAATGTTTGATGCCCCAGCCATGGCTCTCCCAGGCTCAGCAAGGGAACTGGAATTGCCTGTGAATGTCAAACAGGCCACGACTGCCCCTGCACTGAAGGCAAGGGAGCAGCAGCCAGGGCTCCACAGCCCCAGGGGAAGCCCCTGTGCCTGCCCACAGATCCTCTGCTGGAATGCTCTGCCTGGGCACCCTCCCTGGGCATCTCCAGGCACTGCGGGCCAATCCTTGCTGCCACTGCTGCAGCTTCAGTGCTTTCTGTGCCTGCACTCGCCACAGGGGCTGGGGAGACAACGGGACAATTCCACTCTGGGGCTCAGGCAGACTCACACACTGGGCTGGATGGGATTAGATGGTTGGAAATTAGACCGACTTTAAAACTGGTTTTTATTTTACTTCTCCACTCAGGCTCGGTTTGCCTTTGCCCTGGGGAAAGGAATTTTAAAGGTTTTATTTTAAGGGATGTTACACCACTCAACAGAGATGAGTTTAACATCTCACCAGACTGGGAAGAGCCCAAAAGATCCCCACAGAGAGAACGACCATCAACAAAACATCAACGACCATCAGCAAACAGCAACCAACACCCACCCCAGACACTGCCCCTGGAAGAGCTGCAGACACCTGGTCTGGAAAAGGCTGAGAAGGAAATCCAGGAGTGCAGACCTAATTAACATCAGAGGCAACGAAATCAGGGAGGGTCCAACAGGAAATCAAATACTCAGAACTCAGCAACTTGGAAGCAATGAACATCAAACCAATGGATTTCTATGGGTTCAGACTGTAAAAAGTTTAGGAAAAATCCAGTAAAATTCCCATGTCATGGAATGATTTTCTCTGCACACTGGGCTATGTGTGGATGAAATGATTTCTGTTGCCCATCCTGGCCAGAATCAAGTAATGCCTTGACTCTCTAACACTAAAGATATTGTTGGGGCATTTTTGTTTTTCCCACAGTTTTCATGACAAGATGACACCATTAAATTAATTTTTTTGTAATACACCTACTTTTATATTGTGAGGTTGGAGCCAGGAGTGTTGGAATCAATTCTTAGTCCTAGAAGAAGAAGAAAAAAAACTTGGTTGCTTTGGAATGTTTTTGTGTGTGTTTGTGTGTGGCTTTTAGTGATCACAAAATATTGGTATATGGCTTTTTCAAAGTTCAGCTTTAAGTTCCATTTTGCAAAACCAGAAGAGCTTTAAAGGTGACACTTTAATTCGAAAACAGCTAATAAAATATTTTTGAAAAAGAAAAGAAAAAGGCAAGAAAAGAAAAGCAGATTGTTGGGAGGGGGCACAGGTGAGTCATTCAATGGCTGCTCTGGAAGTGAAGCTTCAGAAATGCAAATTAACACTGCTGGGGAAAAGTGTGGACAATGCACCAGGGGCTTCTTGCCCGGGGCAGGAATTGGGCTGATTCCCTCTGTCCCTCAGCCAAAGCTCTGCCTGCTTACAAAGACAGAATTTGCATAGCTAAAGGCAGAGCCCAGAGGGAGGATCTCTGACTCTGCAACAGAAATTGGTTCAGCTGCAAAGGGAATTATGTTGATGTATGCACCTTACAGCTGATAGAACTAATAATGGGATGAATGTATTGTACTGTAGGCCTTAGCAAAATAGAAAATGGTCAAATACTTCTGTGTAACCCAGAGAACTGTATAAAGCAATCAGGTTGTTTCCCACAGCTGCTGACTGACCTCTCCAAGGGATGAGATAAGGGCGACAGAAACCAGAGCCCCAGAGAAGAATGAGAGAAGAGTTTGTGAACTGTTCCCTCTCCGGGAAGTGTGAAACAACAGGATGAGGCCACAAGAAGAAATAAAATAGATTGACCCGATCTGCAGGATGTTATGTAGATAAGCCAGAGCAGAAAACCAAAATAAAGAAAAGTTTCTAAACCATCGAAAGCTGCCAGTAGTGTTTGAACAGCACAGGAAACTCATGAATATGTATGTACCTCAGTAAAGGAACAGCACAGAGATAAGGCTGCCTTAATGTGCAGGGTGTTCCTTGGCTGATGGCCAGGAACACGCCAGCGCTGGACATTGTCCTATTTGTTTCCCTTACTGGACTTTTGGAACATATTCTAAGATTGAATTTTCGTTTTTCTCAGAATTGAGGTCACTGACAATAATCCCAAAACCAAAGAGGACCCAGGCAGAAAAAACAGAGTCAATGAGTGAATCTGCTTGGAGACAGGGTCAGGGACTTGGAGATAAGGAAGGAAAGAGAGAAACCATCAGTTTCAGAAAATGTTACTCATTGACACGGACTGCTGCTCAGCCAAGATCCTGCTAAATTCCTGAACACGGAGAAGAACAACAAAGCCTGAACAGAGCCAGGAATATCGGATGTTATACAAAAGGGGAGTGCACATTAACGAGGACATGCAGCAGGAGGATCGGGAAGTCTGAACTTTCCAAGGACCTTTGGCACTGGGAAAAGGGAGAGGGAGATGCAGAAGGGAAAATCAGGATAAAAAGGAGGCCGCGGACTACAATTGGAGAGACCGCATGGCAAATGCCGCATGGCCTCTCCCTTTGTTCATCAAGAAAGTCACTTTTACAGGACTCCTCTGTCTCCTTCGGGCACAGAAACCTCTGGCCATGCGAATTTTCCCGCACAGGCCCGGGGACAGCGCAGCCGCCTCCGTCCTACCCACAGGAACCGGGACGAGCCAGCGCTGCTCCGGCACCGGCTCCTGCCCAGGCACCCGCGGGAAGGAGACCGCGGGCAGCCGCTCCCGCAGCGCCCTCAGGGCACGGGGAACACGGCGCGGACACGGCAAAACCCAGCCACAGCCAGAGCCCCCTGCCGCCCCCTCCGCCCGCAGCCAGCCCCGAGCCCCGGCACAACCCAGCGCGGCTCCCACCTGCGCCGGGGCCGCCTCCGAGCTCCGCCGCCGCCTCCCCGGGCTCCGGCCGCTGCCGCCGCTGCCGGGCCCGAACAAATGCTCCTGCAATGGCGCCTCCGGTGCGGGACGGGACGCGGGCTCGTCCCCGCTCTGCTCTGCCCAATCAGCGCGCAGGCAGAGCCAGGAGTGACGGCAGATCCAGCCAATCGCGGCGAGTGGCGGGCTCTGCACACGGCACAGCCTCTCAGGCCCCGCCCCCGGGCTGTCTGAGGGCAAAGCCGCAGATCAGGAACCGCCCTGGGACGCGCCCGGGCCCCAGCCGGGATTGAGCTCAAAACACAAACAAAGTTCTCCGCACCTCCCGGACCGCCTGGCCCAGCCCTGCGTGCTGGGGGCCTCCGACTCAGCGGGAAGCCCTGAAGCCTCACTTCTCCTACCCCCTAACTAGGAGCAGCAGTTTGTCACTTTGATTTCCCCGAAAAAGGGAAAACTGCCCCAAACCCCTGTCGATGAGTGGAAGAGGGGAGAGATTTCTGTCAGAAAACTTCAAAAATTCCAAGAACGATCATAAGAAGTAAATGATACCATTAAAATCAGCCTCCCCTGACGCCTCCCTCCTTCCATCTCCACCTCCTCCCCCGGCAGAGCAGGGAGACAGGGAATGGGGCCGTGGTCAGTTCGTGCCCCGGGGCTTTTCCGGCTGCTCAGGGACAGGAGCTGTTCCCCTGCTGCACCCTGGGCTCCCTCCCACAGCAGAGTTCTCCAGGAACTCCTTCAAGCTCAGCCCATCCCATGGGGAACAGCCCCCCTCAAGCTGCTGCAGCGTGGGTCACTCTGCCACAGGCTCAGCCCCTCAAGGACAGGCTGCTCCAGCGGGGGCCCCTCTGCCCGCAGGTGTCCCCCGGGGTCACAGCCTCCTGTCAGGCATTGCCCTGCTCTGCCACGGGCTTCTCCAGGGGCTCTGGGGGGATCTCTGCATCCCCGTGGATCTCAGCATGCGGCACCTCAGTCTTTGGAGGCACCACGGATTGGCTCTGCTGGACACGGAGGAAGCTTCTGGCAGCTTCTCTCAAAACCCAGCCCTGAACACCCCCTGCTACCAAAACCAGGCCCTGCAAACCCAATACAGCTCCAAAAATGGGGTCCCAGATAGACAGGAGCTCAGGTTAACCCAAAATTGGGATGGAGATTTCCAGGGGCTCAGGGGTGCACAAAAAATGAGGCCCCAGCTGAGGGTGTTCTCTGCTTGGCTGAGCGCTGCCCGAGGGCTGGGGCTGCCCCACGGGGGGACACCCTCCTCCAGCGGGGATGTCCCGCACACGGGGGATGCCCACAAGACCCTCAGAAACCCTGGGGCTGGGCTGGCCCTACCTGGGTGCCAGGAGCCACTGATAAATATGAGGAGCCAATAATTGATTGCCAATTAGATAAACTTTATTAAAGTTGACAGGCAATGAGTTATTAGATCCGGGATAGCTTATGTAAAATCTGGTCTCTTTTAACCATCCTCTGAGTTTTAACTGATTTCAGCAAAGCTTATTTTTTTCCAGCTAAATCAGCAATATATTGTTGTCGATAACCTTAGCTTTTTAAAGTCTTCAAAATTAGTGTCTCAACAATAGCAATAACAAGAGTTCATAGTGGTAATAAAAACCCTGCCAGACTTATACCAGGTTTGCATGGCCAGGTGTTGGCAAGGAGGGCTCGAGGAGCACCTTCTGTGAGAGGCTGCTGGAAGCAGCTGCTCCTCCATGTCCCGCAGAGGCAACGCCAGCCGGCTCCAGGACGGACCGGCCACAGGCCAAGGCTGGGCCAGGCAGAAATGGTGGGAACACCTTTGGGATAACAGATTTGAGAAAATCATTTATGGTGTAGTTGTGACTGTGACCAGGGAAGAGCAGGGGGAGAACATGGGAGAGGAACAACTCTGCACACAGCCAGGGCAGGGCAGGAGGAGGGGCAGGAGCTGCTGCAGCTGCTGGAGCTGATTGCCCTGAGATTCCGTGGTGCAGTCCCTGCTGAGGCAGCTGGGCCCCTGCAGCCCATGGAGGGCACGGAGTGCACAGATGCACCTGCAGCACCTGCTGGAGCCCGTGCCAGAGCAGGGGGATGCTTGAATGGAGGCTGTGACCCCATGAGAAACCTGTGCTGGAGCTGGGACCTGGCAGGGACCTGCAAACCCATGGAGAGAGGAGCCCACGCTGGAGCAGGGTCCTGGTAGGACTTGTGAGCCCATGGAAGAGTGACCCACGTTGCAGCAGTTGGTGAAGAACTGCTGTCCAGGAGATGAACTCATGTTGGAGAAGTTCATGCAGAAGTCTCCCTGGGAGGGACCCCTGGCACAGCAGAGGAACGACTCCTCTCCCTGAGCAGCAGGAGAAAAGATGTGATGAACTGACCAGAACCCCCATTCCCTGTCTCCCTGCACCCACTGGGGGAGGAGGTAGAGCTGGAAGGAGCGAGGGCGGGGCAGAAGGTGTTTTAAAAGCTTTATTTTACTTCTCATTATGCTGCTCTGATTTTGGTAGCAATAAATTCAATTAATGGCTCTAATTTCAAACCTGGTTTGCCCATGATGGCATGTGCTGAGGGATCCGTCCCAGTCCTTATCTCAAGCCATGAAGGCTTCATTCTGTTTTCTCTCTCCTGTCCATCTCTGCAGGGGAGTGAGAGAGCAGCTTTGGTGGGTGCCTGGCATCCAGCCAGGGTACACTGACTGCACTTCCTCTCCTTCATTCTGTCTTTCTTTCCAGAGGTCCCAGTGCAGAGGTTGAGTGGGGCTTTGATGGAGGGAGTGAAGGTGGCGGGGAGTAGCGGGGACAGGAGGCACAGGGATGTGGGACAGGCATCAGAGGGGCGCAGGCAGCTGGCAGGGGGCAAGGCCTGTCCCCCTGGCCCTGCAGCAGCCCCGTGCCCTGCCCAAGGTGCTCCCAGCAGGGGCTGGGCCCCAGAGGCAGGGGCAGAGCCCAGTCCCGGGGGCGGCGTTTCTGCCCCGACCCCCGTCCAGCCCAGCCTCCCCCGTGTGCGCAGTGACCGCTGGCACGGGCTGCACTGGGCAGCGTGACCTGCTGGGGACATTGAGAGCTGCCCCCACGGTGACACTGCCCTTGGGATTTCACAGGCACCAAACACATTACAGCCAGCCCTGCCCCTTGTCATGTCACAGGCCTTATGCATATCCGAAATGTGGGAAGAGCTTCTCACAGAGCTCTCACTTGACCCAACACCAGCAGAGGCACCACTAAGGGAAGCCCTGTGAGTGCCCCGAGTGCAGGAAGAGCTTCGTGCACAGCTCCAGCTCCATCCCCCATGGAAGAATCCATGCTGGATGACCCCAGGGACCTCCGGTGGGCAGAGCCCTGGTGATTCTTGGTGCTGGTGATCCGTGTTGGGAAGACACCTGGCTGGGAGCTCCACATCCTCCTGGTTCCCCTGGCTTGGTTTTTTTTTTCATTTCCCTTTGTCCTTTCAAAACACCCAAAACCAGGGTAAAAATAAAGATTTTGAACAAAGACGTGGATGGGGACATGGGGGGATCTTGCAGGGGATGTGGGGGATGCTGGGTGTGAGGGAGTTGAGGGTTCCTGGCAGGGACTTCGGGGTTGCTCAGAGCTTTGGGCTCCCCAGGCCAAGCAGCTCCTGCTGCACTGGCAGACCCTGGCAGAGGTTCTGGGGCAGCTGATCAAGGAGCCCCTGACTCCAGAACTGTCCCCACGTCCCCCTGTCCCAGTTCCTGGTGTCCCCTGTCCAGGATTCCCTCTCCCTGCTGTCACTCCCTTTGCCCCCTGCCTGTTCCTGTGTCACTCCACTCCCAGTCCAGTCCTCCTCCCAACCCCAGTCTCATTCCCTCTTCCGTATTCTCTGTCTGGTTGCTGTTCCTATATTTCCAGTCCCATATTCCGTCTCCTCTTTCCATTCTCGTATTCCTGGCCCCTTTGCCGGACCCACTGCCAGGCCTGAATTTGCACTGCTATATTCCCTGTCCTGTTTCTATATTCCCATTTCCAGTCCCCGTGTGCCATCTTCCTTATCCCCATGCCATATTCTCTCCCTGATCGCTGTTTCTCTATTCCTCGGTCCCATTCTAGGTCACTCTCCCGTATTCCCGGTGCCATTCCTGCTCCTAGTCGCATATTCCCCGTCCCTGTCCCCATTCCCAGTCCCTGTCCCCTATTCCTGGTCCCTGTCCCAGTCTCTGTCTCCTATTCCCCGTCCCATTCCCGGTCTCTGCCCCCTTTCCCTTTCCCTGCCCCCATTCCCGGTCCCATTCCCGGTCCCTGTCCCCATTCCCGGTCCCTGTCCCCATTCCCGGTCCCATTCCCGCTCCCTGTCCCCATTCCCGGTCCCTGTCCCCATTCCCGCTCCCTGTCCCCATTCCCGCTCCCTGTCCCCTCTCACCGGACGCCGCCGCCATCGCTCCCCCCCCCCCGGCCCTCACCTCACCGGGGAAACCCCGCGCTGCTCCCGCCCACCAATCACAGCGCGCGATCGCTTATCTATTTGCATAACCACGCCCTCTGGTTTGGCCCCGCCCAGCGCCGGCTGCAGCCGCGTCCGGGCGCTGTTTCCTCCCAGTTCCCTCCCAGCGCTCCCAGTAAGAGCCAGACTGGGAGGGAAAGCGCTCCCAGTTCCTTCCCGCTGCTACCAGGATCGCTCCCGGTGCCGCGCGGGGCGGGGCCGCTTTGGAACTCCCCGAGGGCAGAGCGCGGCTGCTTTTGGGTGTCGGCACCGCCCGGGCCGGGCTGGGAGCGGAGGAGGAGCGGGAGGAAGAGGAGGGACAGAGGAGGAGGAGAAGGAAAGGGAAAGAGAAAGAAGCGGCAGGAAGAGGAGGAGCAGGAACAGGAGGGACAGAGGAGAAGGAAGAGAAAGAGAAGGA
Organism: Phylloscopus whistleri; assembly: GCA_017589585.1. NCBI lineage: Eukaryota > Metazoa > Chordata > Aves > Passeriformes > Phylloscopidae > Phylloscopus > Phylloscopus whistleri. Next base: position 53,197 of record JADMLD010001685.1, read on the forward strand.
GTCGGAGGAAGAGCAGCAGCAGGAAAAGCACGTGGTTCTCCGCTCGCCCGCTCCGGCCGCATCTCCCCCGGCTCCGGCAGCATCGCCCCCTCCAGAACCCGCAGGTGAGCGGGGAGGGGGAGCTCGCCCCAAATCCATCAGGGGGGTCTCCGGGTGGGTTTTTTTTCGGGGCAGGGGGTGTTTGGATCTTGCAGGACCCCAAAGTCGAGTCGGAAATGCCCCTGGAGGGATCTTGCGGGGTCCCACGTGGCGATGGCCCGGTCCTGGCAGGCAGAGGGGCGATATTGGGTTTGGGGATCTCCGGGAGAGCCGGGGGGGAACGCGGGAGCCCCGGAGCGGGGAGAGCACAGAGGGGCGATCCCGGATCCGGGGGACCTCGTCAGCCTGGACGGGTGGGAGAGCCTGGAGACGAGCAGGGTCCAGGCCCCCCAAGGCTGAAAGGGGCGCTGACTTCTGCAGCTGCACTTGGGCAGCGGAACCATCAAACTCAACGTGCTCAGCCCTTCTCCCTCAAACCAGGATTACTCATTCCTAAACCTTGGCCAGATGGAGGAGGAGGAGGCCGCGAGGAAGAGGAAGATGTCCCGGGAGCCCCAGTCAGGTGAGGAGGAAATCACTGTCCCTTTCCCCCTCTCTCCTGCTCCATCTCCCAGCCCAGCCTGGCCCCCGCTGTAGGACAACCCCGCTGCCGACGCCGTCCTGCCGGGGATGCACTGGGGGGATCTGCTTCCCCTTCCCTGTGGCACGGAGGCAAATCCCATCCTCTCCTTGTCCTTCCTCCCCCAGACAAGGAGCTGCGGATGGAGCCCAGTCCACAGCAGAACCTCATGGAAGACACCATTCTGAGCGGCTCCACGGCGCAAGAATCCAACGGGGAGGAAAAGCCGCGGAGATCCCCCACGAGGAGGGGCTGCAAACGCAGATCACGGGGATCCAAGGAGGAAAGGTCCAGCCTGGGCAAGGGAGGCGGCCGGAGGTTGGAGCTGGGGGTGCCTGAGCAGCTTCAGAATGTGGAGAAGCCCCACAAATGCTCAAAATGTGAGAAAAGCTTCAGGTGGAGATCCGACCTGATCCGCCACTGGAGAATCCACACTGGGGAGAGGCCCTACGAGTGTGGGGAGTGTGGGAAGGGCTTCAGGTCGAGCTCCAACCTGATCACACACCAGAGGAGCCACACCGGGGAGAGGCCCTACAAGTGTGACCAGTGCAGGAAGAGGTTTCAGACCAGCTCCAGTCTCCTCCTGCACCAGCGGATTCACACGGATGAGAGGCCCTTCCGCTGCCCTGACTGTGGGATGGGTTTCAAGCAAAACTCCACCCTCATCACCCACCAGCGTATCCACACTCGGGAGAGGCCCTACGAGTGTCCTGAGTGTGGGAAGGGCTGCAGGTCGAGCTCCCATCTGACTGTCCACCAGAGGAGCCACACGGGGGAACGGCCCTATGAGTGTGGGGAGTGTGGGAAGAGCTTCAGCCAGAGCTCCACCCTGATTGTCCACCAGAGGAGCCACACTGGGGAGAGGCCCTATGAGTGTGACCAGTGCAGGAAGAGGTTTCATACCAGCTCCAGCCTCCTCCTGCACCAGCGGATTCACACGGATGAGAGGCCCTTCCGCTGCCCTGACTGCGGGATGGGCTTCAAGCAGAACTGCCACCTTGTAAGCCACCGGCGCATCCACACTGGGGAGAGGCCCTATGAATGTCCTGAGTGTGGGAAGAGCTTCTCACAGAACTCAGCCTTGGCCAAACACCAACGGAGCCACCACTAAGGGAAGCCCTATGAGTGCCCCGAGTGCAGGAAGAGCTTTGTGCGCTGCTCCAGCTCCATCCCCCATGGGAGGATCTGCACTGGATGATCCCCAGTGACACCGGTGGGCAGAGCCCCGCTGATCTGTGGTGCCGGTGATCTGTGTTGGGAAGACACCTGGCTGGGGACTCCACAGCCTCCTGGCTCCCCTGGCCAGGATTGTCTATTAAGTTCTCTTTGTTCTTCAAAACACCCAAAACCAGGGTAAAAATACACATGTTGAACAAAGACATGGATAGGGACATGGGGGTATCTTGCAGGGGATGTGGTGGATGCTGGGTGTGAGGGAGTTGAGGGTTCCTGGCAGAGACTTGGGGCTTGCTCAGAGCTTTGGGCTCCCCAGGCTGAGCAGCTCTGCCTACACTGGGAGACCCTGGCAGAGGTTCTGGGGCAGCTGATCAAGGACCTCCTGCCTCCCAGCTGTCCCCACGTCCCCCTGTCCCGGTTCTCAGTGTCCACCCTCTAGGATCCCACTTTCCCCACTGTCACAACCCCTGTCCCCAACCCGTTCCTCTGTCATTCCACTCGTGGTTCCGTCCTGCTCCCATCCCAGTCCGGGTCCCATTCCCGGTCTCATTCCGTGTCCCTGTCCAGTATTCTCTGGTTGCTGTTCTCATATTCCCAGTCCCATACTCCTTGCCCTCTTCCCATTCTCATATTCCTGGTCCCGCTGCAGGTCCCACATTTCCATTGCTATATTCCCTGTCCCGTTCCCATATTCCTGTTTCTAATCCTGGTCCCCTCTTCCTAATCCATATCCCATATTCTCTCCCCAGTTTCTGTTTCCATGTTCTCAGTCCTGTTTCCATTTTCCCTTCCCCCTTCCCATATTCCTGTATTACCGTATTCCCGGGAAGACTCACATATTCCCAGTCTTATTCCTGGTCCCTGTCCCGTATTCCCTGTCCCATTCCCAGTCCAGTACTCCTGGGCCAAATCTTGGTAGCTGTCCCCATTCCGTGTATCATTTCAAGTCCCTGTCTTGTATTTCCAGTCCCATTCCCGGTCCCTGTCCATATTCCCAATCCCTGTCCCCATTCCCGGTGCCATTCCCCAGGGCCGCCTCTCGCGTGGGGCCCTGAGGGCTCCCCAGCTCGGGCTGGCTGTGGCACACAAACCCTTCAGCCCTGCTGCTCTCCTGGGCCAGCTGCAGAGAGCACAAGGCTTTGGGCATTTCTCAGAGGCCCCCAGCTGGCCAGAGCAGCCCCTCCTGCCAGCACCCCCTGTGCCTCAGAGCCCTCCCTCCTGCCGGGGACATGGAGGGGACACGGGCCTGCAGGAGGCTCCTGTTCCTGAGACAGGAGCAAGGCTGCAGCTCCAGCCTTTGGGCCCTGGGCCGCAGCAGCCCAGGGGAGGCCCAGCTGCAGAGCTCACAGCCTGGAATGTGTTTCACTGGAACCCTTTGGAACACTGATCCCCATCCCATATTCCCTCTCTGGTCGCTGTTTTCATATTCCCCGTCCCTTTCTCATATTCCCATCACGGATCCACATTCCTGGTCCCTGTCTCGTATTCCCAGTCCCATTCCCGGTCCCTGTCCCCATTCCCGCTCCCTGTCCCCTCTCACTGGACGCCGCCACCACTGCTCTGGCCTCCGCCCTGGCCCTCACCTCACCAGGGAAACCGTGCGCTGTTCTCGCTGACCAATCACAGCACGCGATCGCTCCTCTATTTGCATAACCACGCCCTCTGGTTTGGCCCCGCCCAGCGCCGGCTGCAGCCGCGTCCGGGCGCTGTTTCCTCCCAGTTCCCTCCCAGTGCTCCCAGTAAGAGCCAGACTGGGAGGGAAAGCGCTCCCAGTTCCTTCCCGCTGCTACCAGGATCGCTCCCGGTGCCGCGCGGGGCGGGGCCGCTTTGGAACTCCCCGAGGGCAGAGCGCGGCTGCTTTTGGGTGTCGGCACCGCCCGGGCCGGGCTGGGAGCGGAGGAGGAGCGGGAGGAAGAGGAGGGACAGAGGAGGAGGAGAAGGAAAGGGAAAGAGAAAGAAGCGGCAGGAAGAGGAGGAGCAGGAACAGGAGGGACAGAGGAGAAGGAAGAGAAAGAGAAGGAGTCGGAGGAAGAGCAGCAGCAGGAAAAGCACGTGGTTCTCCGCTCGCCCGCTCCGGCCGCATCTCCCCCGGCTCCGGCAGCATCGCCCCCTCCAGAACCCGCAGGTGAGCGGGGAGGGGGAGCTCGCCCCAAATCCATCAGGGGGGTCTCCGGGTGGGTTTTTTTTTCGGGGCAGGGGGGTGTTTGGATCTTGCAGGACCCCAAAGTCGAGTCGGAAATGCCCCTGGAGGGATCTTGCGGGGTCCCACGTGGCGATGGCCCGGTCCTGGCAGGCAGAGGGGCGATATTGGGTTTGGGGATCTCCGGGAGAGCCGGGGGGGAACGCGGGAGCCCCGGAGCGGGGAGAGCACAGAGGGGCGATCCCGGATCCGGGGGACCTCGTCAGCCTGGACGGGTGGGAGAGCCTGGAGACGAGCAGGGTCCAGGCCCCCCAAGGCTGAAAGGGGCGCTGACTTCTGCAGCTGCACTTGGGCAGCGGAACCATCAAACTCAACGTGCTCAGCCCTTCTCCCTCAAACCAGGATTACTCATTCCTAAACCTTGGCCAGATGGAGGAGGAGGAGGCCGCGAGGAAGAGGAAGATGTCCCGGGAGCCCCAGTCAGGTGAGGAGGAAATCACTGTCCCTTTCCCCCTCTCTCCTGCTCCATCTCCCAGCCCAGCCTGGCCCCCGCTGTAGGACAACCCCGCTGCCGACGCCGTCCTGCCGGGGATGCACTGGGGGGATCTGCTTCCCCTTCCCTGTGGCACGGAGGCAAATCCCATCCTCTCCTTGTCCTTCCTCCCCCAGACAAGGAGCTGCGGATGGAGCCCAGTCCACAGCAGAACCTCATGGAAGACACCATTCTGAGCGGCTCCACGGCGCAAGAATCCAACGGGGAAGAAAAGCCGCGGAGATCCCCCACGAGGAGGGGCTGCAAACGCAGATCACGGGGATCCAAGGAGGAAAGGTCCAGCCTGGGCAAGGGAGGCGGCCGGAGGTTGGAGCTGGGGGTGCCTGAGCAGCTTCAGAATGTGGAGAAGCCCCACAAATGCTCAAAATGTGAGAAAAGCTTCAGATGGAGATCTGACCTGATCCGCCACTGGAGAATCCACACTGGGGAGAGGCCCTACGAGTGTGGGGAGTGTGGGAAGGGCTTCAGGTCGAGCTCCAACCTGATCACACACCAGAGGAGCCACACCGGGGAGAGGCCCTACAAGTGTGACCAGTGCAGGAAGAGGTTTCAGACCAGCTCCAGTCTCCTCCTGCACCAGCGGATTCACACGGATGAGAGGCCCTTCCGCTGCCCTGACTGTGGGATGGGTTTCAAGCAAAACTCCACCCTCATCACCCACCAGCGTATCCACACTCGGGAGAGGCCCTACGAGTGTCCTGAGTGTGGGAAGGGCTGCAGGTCGAGCTCCCATCTGACTGTCCACCAGAGGAGCCACACGGGGGAACGGCCCTATGAGTGTGGGGAGTGTGGGAAGAGCTTCAGCCAGAGCTCCACCCTGATTGTCCACCAGAGGAGCCACACTGGGGAGAGGCCCTATGAGTGTGACCAGTGCAGGAAGAGGTTTCATACCAGCTCCAGCCTCCTCCTGCACCAGCGGATTCACACGGATGAGAGGCCCTTCCGCTGCCCTGACTGCGGGATGGGCTTCAAGCAGAACTGCCACCTTGTAAGCCACCGGCGCATCCACACTGGGGAGAGGCCCTATGAATGTCCTGAGTGTGGGAAGAGCTTCTCACAGAACTCAGCCTTGGCCAAACACCAACGGAGCCACCACTAAGGGAAGCCCTATGAGTGCCCCGAGTGCAGGAAGAGCTTTGTGCGCTGCTCCAGCTCCATCCCCCATGGGAGGATCTGCACTGGATGATCCCCAGTGACACCGGTGGGCAGAGCCCCGCTGATCTGTGGTGCCGGTGATCTGTGTTGGGAAGACACCTGGCTGGGGACTCCACAGCCTCCTGGCTCCCCTGGCCAGGATTGTCTATTAAGTTCTCTTTGTTCTTCAAAACACCCAAAACCAGGGTAAAAATACACATGTTGAACAAAGACATGGATAGGGACATGGGGGTATCTTGCAGGGGATGTGGTGGATGCTGGGTGTGAGGGAGTTGAGGGTTCCTGGCAGAGACTTGGGGCTTGCTCAGAGCTTTGGGCTCCCCAGGCTGAGCAGCTCTGCCTACACTGGGAGACCCTGGCAGAGGTTCTGGGGCAGCTGATCAAGGACCTCCTGCCTCCCAGCTGTCCCCACGTCCCCCTGTCCCGGTTCTCAGTGTCCACCCTCTAGGATCCCACTTTCCCCACTGTCACAACCCCTGTCCCCAACCCGTTCCTCTGTCATTCCACTCGTGGTTCCGTCCTGCTCCCATCCCAGTCCGGGTCCCATTCCCGGTCTCATTCCGTGTCCCTGTCCAGTATTCTCTGGTTGCTGTTCTCATATTCCCAGTCCCATACTCCTTGCCCTCTTCCCATTCTCATATTCCTGGTCCCGCTGCAGGTCCCACATTTCCATTGCTATATTCCCTGTCCCGTTCCCATATTCCTGTTTCTAATCCTGGTCCCCTCTTCCTAATCCATATCCCATATTCTCTCCCCAGTTTCTGTTTCCATGTTCTCAGTCCTGTTTCCATTTTCCCTTCCCCCTTCCCATATTCCTGTATTACCGTATTCCCGGGAAGACTCACATATTCCCAGTCTTATTCCTGGTCCCTGTCCCGTATTCCCTGTCCCATTCCCAGTCCAGTACTCCTGGGCCAAATCTTGGTAGCTGTCCCCATTCCGTGTATCATTTCAAGTCCCTGTCTTGTATTTCCAGTCCCATTCCCGGTCCCTGTCCATATTCCCAATCCCTGTCCCCATTCCCGGTGCCATTCCCCAGGGCCGCCTCTCGCGTGGGGCCCTGAGGGCTCCCCAGCTCGGGCTGGCTGTGGCACACAAACCCTTCAGCCCTGCTGCTCTCCTGGGCCAGCTGCAGAGAGCACAAGGCTTTGGGCATTTCTCAGAGGCCCCCAGCTGGCCAGAGCAGCCCCTCCTGCCAGCACCCCCTGTGCCTCAGAGCCCTCCCTCCTGCCGGGGACATGGAGGGGACACGGGCCTGCAGGAGGCTCCTGTTCCTGAGACAGGAGCAAGGCTGCAGCTCCAGCCTTTGGGCCCTGGGCCGCAGCAGCCCAGGGGAGGCCCAGCTGCAGAGCTCACAGCCTGGAATGTGTTTCACTGGAACCCTTTGGAACACTGATCCCCATCCCATATTCCCTCTCTGGTCGCTGTTTTCATATTCCCCGTCCCTTTCTCATATTCCCATCACGGATCCACATTCCTGGTCCCTGTCTCGTATTCCCAGTCCCATTCCCGGTCCCTGTCCCCATTCCCGCTCCCTGTCCCCTCTCACTGGACGCCGCCACCACTGCTCTGGCCTCCGCCCTGGCCCTCACCTCACCAGGGAAACCGTGCGCTGTTCTCGCTGACCAATCACAGCGCGCGATCGCTCCTCTATTTGCATAACCACGCCCTTTGGTTTGGCCCCGCTCAGCGCCGGCTGCGCTGTTTCCTCCCAGTTCCCTCCCAGCGCTCCCAGTAAGAGCGATACTGGGAGGGAAAGCGCTCCCAATTCCTTCCCGCTGCTCCCAGGATCGCTCCCGGTGCCGCGCGGGGCGGGGCCGCTTTGGAACCGCCTCAGGGCTGAGCGCGGCTGCTTTTGGGTGTCGGCACCGCCCGGGCCGGGCTGGGAGCGGAGGAGGAGCGGGAGGAAGAGGAGGGACAGAGGAGGAGGAGAAGGAAAGAGAAAGAGAAAGAAGCGGCAGGAAGAGGAGGAGCAGGAACAGGAGGAACAGAGGAGGAGGAAGAGAAAGAGAAGGAATAGGAGGAAGAGCAGCAGCAGGAACAGCACGTGGTTCTCCGCTCGCCTACTCCGGCCGCATCTCCCCCGGCTCCGGCAGCATCGCCCCCTCTGGAACCCGCAGGTGAGCGGGGAGGGGGAGCTTGCCCCAAATCCATCGGGGGGGTCTCCGGGTGGGGTTTTTTCGGGGCAGGGGATGTTGGGATCTTGCAGGACCCCAAAGCTGAGCCGGAAATGGCCCTGGAGGGATCTTGCGGGGTCCCACGTGGCGATGGCCCGGTCCTGGCAGGCAGAGGGGCGATATCAGGTTTGGGGATCTCCGGGAGAGCCGGGGGGGAATGTGGGAGCCCCGGAGCGGGGAGAGCGCAGAGGGGCGATCCCGGAGCTGGGGGACCCCGTCAGCCTGGACGGGTGGGGGAGCCTGGAGATGAGCGGGGTCCAGGCACCCTGAGGCTGAAAGGGGCGCTGACTTCTGCAGCTGCACTTGGGCAGCGGAACCATCAAACCCAACGTGCTCAGCCCTTGTTTTCCCCCTCAAACCAGGATTTCCCATTCCCAAACCTTGGCCGGATGGACGAGGAGGAGGACACAAGGAAGATGTCCCACCAGCCCGAGTCAGGTGAGGAGGAAGTGACTGTCCCTTTCCCCCTCTCTCCTGCTCCATCTGCAGCCCAGCCTGGCCCCCGGCTGCAGGAGAACCCCGCTGCCGACGCCGTCCTGCTGGGGATGCATTGAGGGGAAATCCTTCCCCGTCCCTGTGGCACGGAGGCAAATTCCGTCCTCTCCTTGTCCTTCCTGTCCTAGACAAGGACTTGAGCACGGAGACCAGAGAGGACAAATCCCCACAGCAGAACCTCGTGGAAGAGGCCGTTTTGAGTGGCTCCATGGTGCAGGAATCCAACGGGGAGTAAAAGCCGCGGAGATCCCGCACAAGGAGGGGCTGCAAGCGCAGATCACGGGGATCCCAGGAGGAAAGTCCCACCCTGGGCCAGGGACGCGGTCGGAGCTGGAGGTCCATGAGCAGCTTCACGATGGGGAGAAGTGCCACAAGTGCTCAAAATGTGAGAAGAGCTTCAGCTGGAGATCCTCCCTCATCACAAACCAGAGGAGCCACACCGGGGAGAGGCCCTTTGAGTGTCCTGAGTGTGGGAAGAGCTTCAGCCAGAGCTCCACCCTGACTGTTCACCAGAGGAGCCACACTGGTGAGGCTCTCTACGAGTGTGAAGAGTGTAGGAAGACCTTCAGGCGGAGCTACCACCTGATCCGGCACCAGATGAGCCACAAGGGGGAACGGCCCTATGAATGTGGGGAGTGTGGGAAGAGCTTTATCCACAAATCCAACCTGATCCTCCACCAGAGAATCCACACAGGGAAACGGCCCTTTGACTGTGGGGAGTGTGGGAAGAGCTTCACTCAGAGCTCCCATCTGACTGTCCACCAGAGGAGCCACACTGGGGAAAGGCCCTATGAATGTGGCCAGTGCAGGAAGACCTATCCGACCAGCTCTGATCTCATCAAGCACCAGCAGATTCACACGGAGGAGAGGCCCTTCCACTGCCCTGACTGCGGGATGGGCTTCAGGTACTACTCCACCCTCATCAAGCACCGGCGCATCCACACCAGGGAGGGGCCCTACGAGTGTCCTGAGTGTGGGAAGAGCTTCTCCAGGAGCTCTCATTTGAACCAACACCAATGGAGCCACCACTAAGGGAAGCCCTGTGAGTGCCCTGAGTGAAGAGCTTCGTGCGCTGCTCCAGCTCCATCCCCCATGGGAGGATCTGCACTGGATGATCCCCAGTGACCCCGGTGGGCAGAGCCCTGGTGATCCGTGGTGCCGGTGATCCATGTTGGGAAGACACCTGGCTGGGAGCTCCACATCCTCCTGGCTCCCTGTGGGCACCTGAACACATCCACACACCAACATCAGAAATCCATTGTGGAGAGCAGATTTGTCCACTTCTGACCTCAGAAAAATCTCACTTTTTGCATCTTCTGGTGCCATCAAGCAACACTGGATGGCCTTGGAGGTCTTCTCCAACATAAATCCATCATTTCAATTGTCTCAAGCACACGGGCATCTTCCACAGAAAACAAAGACGGACTGGGTCAAACCCCACAATTTTGGAGACAGTGCGGTGGAAACCCCTTCCAAAAAAGGTTCTTCTCACCCACCCAAGCACTTGGATGCTCTGCCAGCAAGCACACCTAAATCCTTTTGTTTGGCCTTGAAATGAAAAGGTTTCTGTTCATCCCTTTGGAAGCCCTGAAATTGGGCTAAAAATAAAGACCTCGAATTAATGCATGGAGGGGGACATGTTGGGGACAATGCCATGGGTGGGGCCATGAGGGAACATGGGCATGGGTGGGGACACTGGGGACATGAACTGGGGCAGCATCAATGCCACCACCTTTGCCACAACAATGCCACCAGCACCTTCATCTCAGCCATGGCAAAGCCCTGCCTGATGCAGTTCCTGCCACCACGTCCCCACTGTCACCACCGCGGTGTCCCACCGAAAGTCAGCCCCACCAGGGTGGGACAGGGAACTTGTTCTGCTGGGGACAAGTGGCCTGGAAGCGAGTGACAGTCGCCAGGGTGTCCCAGGGCCACTGCGCTCAAGGGACCCAAACCAGCCCTGGGGACAGGCTGGGGACAGGGCAAGGGTCGGTGTCACCTGTGGGGTCACATGGCCCTGCAGTGGGTGTCACCAAAGGCGTCCTGGTGGCAGCATCCCAACAGCTGTGGTGACATTGTCTCCTGATGAGCATCCTGGTGGCATCGTGTCCCCTCCCTCCGTATGTCTCCAGCCCCTGCCGTGGCTCCATCACCCCTCTGTGTGTGCCTGTCCTGCCTTGTGTGTCCCGGTCCCCCCTGTGTGTCCCTGTCCCCTGTGTCCCTGTCCCTCGCCCCCAGTGGGGCCAAAGTCCTTCAGGTCCTGGAGCCGTGTCCCTCGCGGTGTCCCTGTGTCCTGCAGGGTGTTCCCCTGTCCCTCAGGATGTTCCCGTGGCTGCTCCTGACACTGAGCATCTTCACCTGTTCCATCACAGGTAGGGACATCACATGACACCCTGTGACACTCCACGACATCCCATGACATCCTCTCCCCTTATTTTGGGTCCTTTCCCCCTGTTTTGAGTCCATTCGCCCTATTTTGGATCCTTTCCCTCGTTTCCCGTCCTTTCCCCCAATTTTGGGTGCCCTTCCCTTGACTTTGACACATTTTTGGGTGCATCCCTCCTCCTCCAACCCTCACTCACCACCCCCTGTCCCCTCAGGCGTGTCCCCAGCTGTGTCCCCAACTGTCCCCATGTACCACACGGACTTGGTGCTCGCCATCCTGGATGCCCTTGAATCCCCAGCCCAGGACTGTGGATCTCCTCTTCCAGGAAATCCAGAGTTGGCCCGGGTTCCTGGGGACATTGGTGGCAGCGGGGCTCGGGGTGGGTGGCCTGATGGGGGTGGTAGGAGCGGGTTTGGGGTCCAAGGGAGTGACCATGGGTCTTGTCCACTCTGCAGTGAGGAGCAGCCCCAGCTGGGGAGCCTGGGATGGAAGGAGACAAGGAGAGGTTGGACACTGGTCCAGACAGACTCCAGAGCCATGGATTCCAGTTGGACTCTGGTCTGGATGGCCCCTGGCTGTGCAGACTCCCAGCCTGGCCAGGCCACAGCCCAGATGGCCAACCCAGTCACACCCTGGCCCAACCCACTGGCCCACCAGCCCATCCCAGTAGCCCCAACCCCAAAACCCCCCAAAATAAACCCAATTCCAGAACATTGGCTCCGGGTGGTCCCTTCAGAGAGAGGGGGAAACTGAGGCACGGGCTGGGGGATGACTTTGTGGAGACACGAGGTGACTTCATGACCCACCCTAGAGGCCCCCAAACAAGCACCCACTCCCCAAATTGTCACCGTAGCATCCCAGGACCCCTCAGCTGTCACATCCAGGGGACTCCAGGAGCCACCGTGACCCCACAGTCCCTTCGAGGGGTGACCCGCGGTGTCTCCCCGGTGTCACCGCCATGTCCCCATGGGGAGAAGTGACATCACCTCCCGGAGGAGGAGGAGGAGGAGGAATAGGTGAGGGTGTGACTCAAACTCCTGCCTGCTCACATTGGGAATCCCCTACAGGAACCGGGGCCAAGTGTGGGCGCAGCAGCGGAGATACCTTGGGGGACTGGGGGTGGGGACACAGGGACAGTCCCCAAAGTCCCCAAGGTCCCCTCGGGGGATGCAGCGTGCAGGGAGTGCAAGGTAGAAGAGCATCCTCAGTGGGATGTGGGGGGGTGGAAGTTGTGGGGGTGACCCCAAAAATGTTGCCACTCCCCCATTTTGGGGCGCTGGTGACAAGTTGGGTTAGTGCAGACACAACCTCCACATTCAGAGTGGGAACACTTACAGGGTCTCCCACCTCTTAATTTGACTGATCCTGAAATAACTTGGGAATATGGAAACAGTGAGCGGAGAGAGAATATGGGGTGGGGATTTGTAGTAAAGCACCCCACACCTGAGGAAGTGTTTTCCATATAGGGAAAGGTTTGACTCACACCTTGTATTTCTTATAAGGTAAAGGACTGAGAAACTTCTTTGCTGTCCTGACAGTAATTAGCTCAATGCCAAGAGAAGCACCTGTTGGACTCTGTTGCTGTTCTTCAAATCCTGTACCTCTTTCTATTAGCAGTTTGCCAGTGGAACACTCTTAGATTGTTAAGTAGATAAGAGAGAGAACAAAGGGGCTTGGGGCACTTTCGGGGTGTTGTAGCAGGTGTATGGGACCTGTCCCTATACTGAGCTTGGCTCTGTTCTTTGTTTTGTATTATTTTCTTTCTTTTATTAAACCTTTTTGATTTTTCAAGACATACTCGACCATGCTGTCTCGCTAATTGATTTAAGCCATTTCTCTGCAAGGGCCGGACCCTCAGAGGTACTGGGAACCCCAACAGGGATCAGTGTTCCAAAGGGTTCCAGTGAAACACATTCCAGGCTGTGAGCTCTGCAGCTGGGCCTCCCCTGGGCTGCTGCGGCCCAGGGCCCAAAGGCTGGAGCTGCAGCCTTGCTCCTGTCTCAGGAACAGGAGCCTCCTGCAGGCCCGTGTCCCCTCCATGTCCCCGGCAGGAGGGAGGGCTCTGAGGCACAGGGGGTGCTGGCAGGAGGGGCTGCTCTGGCCAGCTGGGGGCCTCTGAGAAATGCCCAAAGCCTTGTGCTCTCTGCAGCTGGCCCAGGAGAGCAGCAGGGCTGAAGGGTTCGTGTGCCACAGCCAGCCCGAGCTGGGGAGCCCTCAGGGCCCCATGCCAGAGGCGGCCCTGGGGAATGGCACCGGGAATGGGGACAGGGAAAGGGAATAATACTGGGAATGGGGACAGGGACCAAGAATTGGACCAGGAATACCGGACTGGGACTACGAATGGAGAGAGGGACTGGAAATGAGAACAGGGATTCGGAATGGGGACGGGGACTGGGAATGGGACTAGAAATACAAGACAGGGACTTGGAATGATACACAGAATGGGGACAGAGACCAAGATTGGACCCAGGAGTACTGGACTGGGAATGGGATAGGGAATACGGGACTGGGACTGGGAATAGAGACAGGGACCAGGAATGGGACTGGGAATACGGGACAGGGACCGCGAATGGAGACAGGGACCAGGAATGGGACTGGGTATTCGGGAGTATTCTCGGGAATACGGTAATACAGGAATATGGGATCGGGGATGAGAAAATGGAAACAGGACAGAGAACATGGAAACAGAAACCAGGAAGAGAATATGGGATATGGATTAGGAAGATGGGACCAGGATTGGAAACAGGAATATGGGAATGGGACAGGGAATACAGCAATGGAAATGTGGGACCTGCAGCGGGACCAGGAATATGAGAATGGGAACAGGGCAAGGACTATGGGACTGGGAATATGGGAACAGCAAACAGAGAATACTAGACAGGGACAGGGAATGAGACTGGGAATGGGACCCGGACCGGGATGGGAGCAGGACAGGACCGTGAATGGAATGACACAGGAACGGGTGGGGGGCTGGGAGGTGACAGTGGGGAGAGTGGGATCCTAGACAGTGGACATTGGGAACCGGGAAAGGGGGACAGTTCCAGGGCAGGGGGTCCCTGATCAGCTGCCCCAGAACCTCCACCAGGGTCTCCCACTGCATCTGGAGCTGCTCAGCCTGGGGAGCCCAAAGCCCTGAGCAACCCCCAAGTGTCTGCCAAGAACCCTCAATTCCCTCACACCCAGCATCTCCCACATCCCCTGCAAGAACCCCCTATGTCCCATTCCACATCTTTGTTCAAAATCTTTATTTTTACCTTGGTTTGGGGAGTTTTGAAAGGATAAAGAGAAATGAAAAGAAAATCCCAGCAAGGGGAACCAAAAGGCTGTGGAGTCTGCCTGCCATGTGTCCCTGGGGATCATCCAGCACAGATCCTCCCATGGGGGATGGAGCAGCGCACAAAGCTCTTCCTGCACTTGGGGCACTTGCAATGCTTTCCTCAGTGGTGGCTCCGTTGGTGTCTGGTCAAGGCTGAGCTGTGTCTGAAGCTCTTCCCACACTCAGGACACTCGTAGGGCCTCTCCCCAGTGTGGATGCGCTGGTGGGTTATGAGGGCGGAGTTTTGCTTGAAGCCCATCCCACAGTCAGGGCAGCGGAAGGGCCTCTCATCCGTGTGAATCCGCTGGTGCAGGAGGAGATCAGAGCTGGTCTGAAACCTCTTCCTGCACTGTTCACCTTCGT
>JADMLD010001682.1:0-67333 GCA_017589585.1 Phylloscopus whistleri
AGAAAGTAGTGACAGTGAGGACAATAAGTCAGACAGCCCCAGTACCCCACTGTAACATGAGGACGGATGGCCCCAACCTGGCCCCAGGCAAGGAAAGGAATATTGAAATCAAGCAAACAGAAAAAACTATTATTGCCCATTGAGGCAGGAGTGGGAGCTGAGGGACCAGTTTTTGTAAAGGTACCTTTTCACCTGCTGATTTGGTCACATGGAAACAGTCACTGGATTGTATAGAGATAATCCAGATAAAGTCACTTGTGTGTTTAGGATGATAATGAAAACTCAGAATCCTGATTGGAAAGATATTCAGGTGATTTTAGACACCCTGATGGGTGAAACAGAAAGGGACCAATTTGGTTTGAATCAGTGTGCATATTGCAAGCACAAGGAGCACGGAAAAAAAAAAAAAAAAAAAAGGGTTTAAAACCGGTTTTACCAGGGCAATCAGTTCCAGCAAGAGGCGCTACCAAGGTGATGATGTTATATGCTGGGTAAAAAGAATTTACACCCCGGGAACCTCCGGTAACTTTACAGTTAGGAGATAACCGAGTGAAGTTTTTGATTGACACCAAGCAACACATTCGGTATTAAACTATGGTAAGAGACAAATTGGAAATAAGTCAGCTGTAATTATTGGAGCCACAGGGAAGGAGGAAGTACGGCCATTCTTGCCACCCCTGGATTTGAGTTTTGGGAACAAAGTTTTAACACATGAATTTTATATATGCCTGGGTGTCCAACTCCACTTTTAGGGCGTGATTCATTGGCAGCACTAGAGGCAGAAATTACCTTTGAGAATGGTGAACTTGTAATGAGAGTACCTGAGTCCAAAACAGGAAAGATTTTAATGATAAGAGAAAATCCAATTCCTAATATTCCCAAGGAGGTGGAAGATGCAGTAATCCCCTCTGTGTGGGAGACAGATATACCTGGAAAAACTAAATTAGCACAACCGGTACATGTAGAATTGAAAGAAGGGGCAGGGCGGTACGGATAAACAGTAACCTACAAAACCAGAAGCACGACGGAATAGCTAAAACCATTGATAAATTTTTAAAGTATCAAATTTTACAGGAATGTGAATCAGAATATAATACTCCAATATTCCCGGTGAAGAAACCCAATGGTGAGTATAGACTTGTACAGGATTTAAGGGGTATAAATGAAATAACCAAAGACATTCACCCAGTGGTTGCCAATCCCTATACATTGTTAGCATCCGTAAAAGAGATATATAAGTGATTTACTGTAATTGATCTAAAAGATGCTTTTTTCTGCATACCCCTTGACCAAGAGAGTAAGAAACTATTTGCCTTTGAGTGGGAACATCCAGAAAATGGAAGAAAGACCCAGCTCACCTGGACGAGGTTACCCATGGGGTTCAAAAACTCCCCCACCCTATTTGGAAATCAACTGGCAAAGGAGCTGGAAATCTGGACCAAGGGAGGACAGGTACCAAGAGATAAATACCTTTTGTTGCAGTATGTTGATGATATACTGATAGCAACAGAAGAAAAGACAACGTGCATAAAAGTAACAATTGAAATTTTAAATTCACTGGGACGGGAGGATATAAAGTGTCTAGAGAAAAGTCACAAATTGCCCAACAGACTGTGATTTTTCTGGGATGTGAAATCTCACAAGGACAAACAAAACTAGGTACTAACCGTATCCAAGCTATTTGTGCTATTCCAGAGCTCCAGAATCTCCACGAACTGTGAGTCTTCTTGGAATGACCGGGTGGTGCGCCGTCTGTGGATCATGGACTATGGACTGATTGCAAAACCTTTGTATGAGGCCCAGAAGACGCAGCCGTTCACCTGGGGCAAACCACAGAAAGAGGCCTTCCTGAAACTGAAAGAAGCACTGATGACTGCTCCAGCATTGGGGTTACCTGATCTATCTAAAGACTTTCAGCTGTACGTGCATGAGAGGCAGCGACTGGCATTGGGAGTCCTGACCCAATGATTGGGAAGTTGGAAAAGGCCGGTGGGTTACTTTTCCAAACAACTCGACAACGTAAGTGCCGGGTGGCCCTCATGCCTGCTAGCAGTGGCAGCTATTGTGCTGCTGATACAAGAGGCCAGGAAGCTCACAATGGGAAGACACATGGATGTTTATGTGCCACACATGGTAACCACTGTTTTGGAGCAAAAGGGAGGCCACTGGCTCTCTCCCAGCCGGATGATGAAATTCCAGGTAACCCTAACTGAGCAGGATGACGTGACACTAAAGACAACTAACCTCTTGAATCCAGCTTTGGTTTTAGGTACTACAGCTGAGGAAGGTCCACTGGAACATGACTGTGTGGAACTAATTGAATACACCTATGCAGCAAGAGCAGACCTGAAAGACGTTCCCCTGGAGCAACCAGAATGGGAACTTTTCACAGATGGAAGCAGCTTCGTAGAGAATGGAATCAGATACGCCGGATATGCGGTAACCACAATTGACACCGTAGTGGAGGCAAAAGCCTTACCACCAAACACATCTGCCCAGAGGGCAGAACTGGTAGCATTAACCAGGGAACTAGAGCTGAGTGAGGGAAAAGCAGTAAACATATGCACTGACTTGAAATATGCCTTTGGAATAGTGCATGTGCACGGAGCACTGTGGAAGGAAAGAGGACTGTTATCCTCCCAAGGTACACATATTAAACATCAAGATGTAGTCCTGCAACTGATCAATGTGGTATAAAAACCGGAACAGGTAGCAATTATGCATTGCAAAGCACATCAATTAGGCAACTCCAAAATCTGTGAGGGAAATCGAAGAGCCGATAGGACAGCCCGCCAAGTGGTGCGAGAGGTGCAGACACAATGGCATTGATACCATCAAAATTTAATGTCTCTCAATTTAATTTGCCTCCTCAGCCAAAGTATACCATTGAAGATGACAGGCTAGCACATCTGCTGAAGGCACAGAAGAACACGGAAGGGTGGTATGTCACCGCACAAGGGCAAATAGTGGTACCTCCTTTGGTAATGAGAGAAATTTACAGGTAAAACATGAGTGTCACTGGGGTGCAGAGGCATTGGTAAAATGGCTAAAACGACACTTAGTCTCAGTACAGATGCAAACAATGGCCAAGTCAATAATGTCCAAGTGTGAAATTTGTTTGAAAAACAACCCAGCAGCTAGACGGCCTGCACAGTTAGGCAGAATTTGAGTAAGAATAGAACGAAGAGACTATTGGCAAGTAGATTTTGTAGAACTGCCAAAGACTTGAAGATACAAATATTTGTTAGTAGGGTTGACACATTTTTGGGATGGCCAGAAGCCCTTCCCTGTTGCACAAACCAGGCAAAAGAAACAGTTAAGTGGTTGTTACAAGAGATTATTCCCAGATTTGGGGTGTCCCTAGGAATATCATCAGACAGAGGCCCGCATTTTGTAGCTACAGTAGTATGGGAGATGAGCAAACTATTAGGGGTATCCTGGGACCTTCACACACCATGGAGACCCCAATCAGCTGAAGCAAATAAAGCATGAGGTACGAAAAGAGCAAAAGGATTTAGCAACTAGCTGGTTGGATAAAATTTTCAAAGGGCTAGGATGGAATGTGAGTTCATGGGTGAAATCTATCCTTGAGAGCTTGGTGACTTTAATTACTCATATTTTTAGCAATCTGCTTAGTTTACAGAATCCTAAAGGGAGAGATACTAAAAAAGACATACTGGAACATTCTGGACATTCTTGAGACGAGACAAGACAACACATCCAGCATCTCCAGTCCATGATGAAACCCCTAACGGAGCCCAGGACAACCATGGATTTGAAGATGAACATCCAGTAGACTTTGAGGCCAAATGGACTGTATCCAGTGAAAGCATTTACACTTCGTTCATTAAAGTGAAATACTTTCAAAGGGGGGAATGATAGTATAGGGTTAAAATGATTTTCTGTAGAACTGCAAGCGGGTAGCTAAGGGGGGTGGTGGTTAGGAAAGGTAACGGTTGGGAAGGGAAAGGCCCGGGCTTGGTGGTCAACCGGGCCTTGAGAATGGAACGTTAGCTTTGCTATAGTTGCTGTAGCTAAGGCCATTGTTTTAACTAAATCAAGTATGACTTTGTTTGGGGAATCGAATATGATCACTGTTTGGCTAAATTTCAAGAATTTTTGTTTAGGAACAATGCAGGGTAACCAATCAATATGTAGCTGTGTGGCAGAAGGGTATAAAACGTGTGTGTTGCTAATCTCTGTCGGAGTCAGATTTAGGTTTGTCTGTACCCCGGCTCCCGGAGCTCCTCAATAAAAGCACCTGCATATAATCATTCCGTGATTATGTGTTTCCAGCGCTAACAGTTCCACCAGATTCCTTGAGGAAGACTTCTCACCATCACTGGATCTTTCTCGCTCAGGATCATCTCTGCTCCAACAGAACCACATCTGCCACTCCAGGAGGACTTACTTTTGGACTGCTTCAAACACCCTGACCAACAGGGTGTTAGGTTGTATTATTCCATTTATTTTAGCTTTTTTTCCTCTCTCCTCCTATTAAATCGTATCTCTGACTGGGAGTCTCACTGGTTTTGCTTTCAAACCACCACAGGGGGTGATGGGGACGGTTCCAGGGCAAGGGCTCCTTGATCAGCTGCCCCAGATCCTCCACCAGGGACTCCCAGCACAGCCAGAGCTGCTCACCTGGGGTGCCCAAAGCAACCCCGAAATCCCTGAGCAACCCCCAAACCCGTGCCAGGAACCCTCAACTCCCTCGCAACCAGCAACCCCCATATCCCCTAAAAGATCCCCCCGTGTTCCCCGTCCTTGTCTCAGTTCAACGTCTTTATTTTTACCCCGGTTTTGGCAGGGCTGTTCCTCTGGGCTGCCGCAATTCCATCTCTGCCAGCCATGGGATTTGCCCTTCCCAGCTCCGGGAACGCCCGCACCAACCCCCACCCCCGTCCCCCATCCCCCCAGCTGCCCCGAGGGTCACAGCACATTCCCGTTGGTGTCACTGCATCCCCGCTGTCGCCCGTGGGGTCCCCGCAGCTCGGCGTAGGTCACCTGGGCATCCCGGAGCGTGGTGGCACAAGGGGGATGCTGTGAGGGACAGCGGCTGTGGGATCTGGGCGGGGGTGACACCCGTGGGTGATGTGTCCCTCTGCCTGTGTCCCACCCTGGACTCACCCCCGCTCTGCTCGGTGCTCACGACGGGGGTGTACAGCACCTCCCCCTCCTCTGGGGGGGCCGGGAGATCCGGGGGGGCCCTGCAGGGAGAAAGGGGATGTGTGGAAGGGGATGGAGGTGTTATGGGGGCTGGGGTGAAAGGGGACAGGGTGGTTTGAGCCTTCCACTCACCTTTCCTGCTTCTTCCTGGCAGCTGCACAAGGAAAGAGGGCAGGTGTAACTCTTGGGGGTCCCCAAGGCCCCTCAGGAATCGTGAAATGCCACTGGACCCTCAGTTTCTCCCAGGACCCCTGAGCATCCCTGATGGCCCCCAGAACCCCTGAACCACCCTAGTGCCCTGGACCCCCTGAGCTCCCAGGAGCCCAAGCCTGGTAGGGAAGGGGGATCCCCCAAATTCCCCCAGGATCATGGAGAGAAGCCGCAAGATCCCTGCAAGACCCTCCAACACCACCCCAAATCCTTGAGGACCCTGAGCAGAGGTCCTGAGCACTCAGCGCAGCCCAATGCAGGGGCTGTGGGTGCTGCCCATCACCCCCACGTTCCAGGTGGCCTCCCCACCTCCCCAGGGCCCCCGTTGTCCCCATTGTCACCCACCCCGGCGGTGCCACCGGTGCCAGCCCACAGCCACAGCCACGAGCAGGAGCAGGAAGAGGAGGAACCCGTCAAGCCCTGCGGCCACTGCTGGGGACAGAAGGGACATGTCAGGGTCACCTGTCACTGTGGAGGTCTTGCACTCCCTGGTGACCCTGTGTGACCCCACCTGTGTCCCCATGTCCCTGCGGTGTCACCTCCAGGGCCAGCTCGGAGCTGAGTGCCCGGAACACGCGGTGCCCGTCCTGTCCCAGCTGGTTGGTGGCCACGCACTGGTAGGTGCCCGAATGTCCCACAGCGACGTCCCCGAGCTCCAGGAGGGGACCCCGGGCCACCTCCTGCCCGTTTTTCAGCCAGGTGAAGGTGACAGGGGCTGAGCCCACCTGCACTGAGCAGCGCAGAGTCACGGGGTCACCTGCGCGCACCTGGTGTGACAGGGGACCGGGGCTGATGGTGGCATTGGCCACGGGCACTGCGGGGACACAGACGGGGCTGAGGTCACAGGGAGGGGCTGGCAGATGACCGGGGGGGTGGGTGGATGTGTGTGATTGGGGATGTCGTGGGTGGGGTCACCCCACGGAGAGGGATGAGGGGACACAGGGCAGAGGTGGGGAGTCTCAGGAAATATCTCTGGGGGATACGGAGGTACCGAGGCAGGGGACCCAAGGGGGCTGCGGGGGCTCCCCGTGCCCATCCCCGCACTCACCGCGCACCGTGACGCCGAGCCGGGCGCTGCTCTTCTGCACGGCCCCGCCCTCGGAGCGCACCTGGCAGCTGTAATTCCCCGAGTGGGAGACCCCCACGGCGGGCACCAGGAACTGCGGGGACCCCTGCGGGCCCCCCACCCACCGCTCGTCCCAGTAGAAGAGGTGCAGGAGGGGGGCTGGGTGCCGCAGGGGCCTGGGGGTGCTGAGGCAGCTGAGATTGAGGGGGGACCCCTCGATGAGCTCGGGGGGACGCCCCAGCACCAGCACCGTGAAGAGGTCTGGGGAGGAGAGGGGAGGGGGATTTGTGACCCCGAGTCCCTGGGGAGGGGCTGTGGTGGTGCAGAGGTGTGGGGTGCTCACCGTGCACTGTCACTGTCACTGGCCGCGACTGCTTCCACCCCCGTGATAGCCAGAGGGTCACCGAGCCCCTGCAGTGGTAGCTGCGGCTGTGGTGCAGCTGCAGAGCGGACAGGGACAGCTCGGGCCCATGAAGGGAACTCCTCAACTCCTTGTCCCCACAGTAGAATGACACCTCGGTGACCGACGTGTCCTGCCGGACCCGGCAGCGCAGTGTCACCGTGTCCCCCTCCAGCAGCGGCCGTGCCGGCACCTGCAGCACCAGCGGGTCTGTGGGACAGGGGTGTCCGGTCACCCTGAGGGGCTCCAGACAGGTCCCAGGTGGCACCAGGGACATCTGGGTGGAGCCTCCATTGCGCAGGAGGATCCCAGGGACAGCAGGAGCAGCCCCGTGGCACAGGTGTCACTACGGGGGTCCCATCACACTGGGGTGCACTGGGATGTCCCCATGTGCAGGGGACAGGCTCCTGCCTTGTGAGGCCACCCCCAGTGTGGAGCTCACCCAGAGCTACCAGGGGGCCACCCCAATCATTTAAGATCCCCCCTCACCATTTGAGACTCTCACGGGAGGGCTCAGCCCGGTGCGGGGTCTGTCACACATGTAGGTGCCACTCTTGGTGACAGTGAATTGGTCGTGTCCCTCCTGTCCCCAGCGCCACCCGTCCTTGTACCAGGTGGTGGCACCGGCGGTCCCCGAGCCCTGGCAGGTCAGTGTCACCCGGTCCCACAGCACCGCTGGCATCCAGGGGGGCTGCACCAGGAGCTGGGTGGTCTGGGCGCCTGCGGGTGACAGGGGACACCAGCCTGCCAGGGCCACCGCGGGGCTGGGGACAGCGGGGCGGGGACATGGCATCCCCCGAGGGAGGACTCACCAGTGAGGCCGAGGGTCTGGGCTGGAAGGGAGAAGGGACAGGGCTGGGTGGGGATGGCACCACGGGGACAGCAGCACCTGGGGATGAGGTGTGGTGTCTGTCCCCAAACTGTCCCCATGGTAACACTGGTGTAGCACAGGAGTCTTGAGGACAGACACCTCAGTCACCCTGGGCTGAGGCAGGACATGGACACCTTATGCTCAGGTCACCTCCAGCAGCTTCACAGCTCCTGTCCCCACAGACACATCCTCATGGCCCTGTGCCCGTGATCCCATTCCAATGGCACCTGTCCCCATAACCCACCCACATGGTGGCCCTTGTCCCTGTCCCTCCCTCCTCAGGGGACCCCACAGCCCCCCTGGGCCCCCTCCCCACCGCTCTCTGCCCATCCCCATGCCCGGGGCACTCACCCCACAGGAGCACCAGTGCCACCTTCCCAGCCATCCCCGTGTCCCCAGCCACCCAGGCTGGCTGTCACTCGCTGCTCTGGCCACCTGTCCCTGCTGTGACAGCTCTTTGACCACAGGGGAAGGAAGTGTGGTCAGGTATCATCCTCACTTGTTGGGGGCCCTTGGTGGGGGCAGGGTGGGGAGAGGATGGGGACAGGATGAGGACCTTTTGGGACATGCGGGTGATGGTGGGACATGGTGAAGACCTGGTGCTGCCAGAATTTGGAGTCTGAGGTGGTGTAGGAGGCCAAGGATGGGTGTCCTGGGGAATGAGGGGTCCCAGGGATGCGTTCCTTTGGGAATGGGAGTCCCAAGGATTGGGTGGACCAAGACTTGGGGAGGAGGGTCCCAGAACAACATGGCCTCCAGGGGTTTGTGATCAAGGGATGGGGGTGCCAGATAAAGGGGCTCCTGTGAGAATGGGGGTTCTGGGGAAATCAAGGTCCCAGGGGAATGGAGGTCCCAGGGGCTGGAATTACTGGGATGGGGTTACTTGGGAATAGAGGTCCTGGGGAATGTGGGTGCTGGGATGGGGATCCCAGGGAAGGGAAACTTCAGGAATGGGTGTGCCATGGTTGGATTCCCAGGGGAATTGGGGTGCCAGGGATGGGCAGTGGCTGGGTGGGCCCGTGGGTCACAGCTCCTTCAAGTGGTGAGCCTCAGATTTTGGGATGAGCCAGGGGCCAGCACTGCCACCACAACGTGCTCATGGCCTTGGGGTCACCCCAGGTGGATTCTGAGGGGCTCTGGGTCTGTGACCCCCCCAGACGCCCAGGGGCTCTTTCCTCCTTTCATTTCCATTTCCTTCCTTTTCCTCCTCAATTTTGTGCTCCCCATTTCTTGCCTGGGTGATCCTGGGGAGCACCTGAGCAGCGAATGGGTTGGGGGGACCCCTGGGAGGTGAAAAGGGGGTGCAGGGGCTGCAGGGAATGGTGGGGAGGCTGTGGGCACCCCCGGACTGGGATGTGTCACACCTGGGACAGAATCCCCCCGGGATGTGTCACCCCCAGAACAGGGACACCCCTCAGGACAGGACCCCCCTGGATGTGCCCCCCAGGACAGAACCCGCCCCCCGTGTGAGGCTCAGCACAAACGGCCTCTTCCTTCTGCTGCAGGAGAGAGAAAGTGAAAGTGTTGGGGTCAGACACCCCCAGCCCCCACCTATGTCCCAAAATGTACACACCTGGCCCAGAGCCAGTTCACACCCTGTCCCCACCAAGGGCCACCTACACGTGAGGATGAGACCTGACCCCACTTCCTTCCCCTTTGGTCAAAGAGCTGTCACAGCGGGGACAGGTGGCCAGAGCAGCGAGTGACAGCCAGTCTGGATGGCCGGGGACACGGGGATGGCCGGGAAGGTGGCACTGGTGCTCCTGTGGGGTGAGTGCCCCGGGCATGGGGATGGGCAGAGAGCGGTGGGGAGGGGGCCCAGGGGGGCTGTGGGGTCCCCTGAGGTCCCCAAGCGCAGCAGAGCCAGTGCATGAGGTGACCGGGTCTGTGGGGTGGCTGTGGGGACAGGAGAGGGGGGACAGGACTGGAGGGACAATAATGGGGAGACAGATTTGGGGAGCATCATGGGGCTGGTGCAGCTATGGGGACAGGGACAGGGGCACAGGGATGCAGGGACAGGGACAAGGGGACAAGCACCATGCAGATGTGACCACAGGGACAGAGGCTGTGGGGCTGTCAGGGGTGACCTGTGCCAGCATGGGGTGGCTGTGGTGTCACTGTCCCCGAGGGGTCCGTGCCACACAAGCACAGTTTGAGGACAGCCCCTACACACCCGGCTGTCCCCGTGGTGCCACCCCCAGCCAGCCCTGTCCCTTCTCCCTTCCAGCCCAGACCCTCGGCCGCGCTGGTGAGTCCTCCCTCAGGGGATGCCATGTCCCCGCCCCGCTGTCCCCAGCCCCGCGGTGGCCCTGGCAGGCTGGTGTCCCCTGTCACCCGCAGGCACCCAGACCACCCAGCTCCTGGTGCAGCCTCCCTGGATGCCGGCGGTGCTGTGGGACCGGGTGACACTGACCTGCCAGGGCTCAGGGACCGCCGGTGCCACCACCTGGTACAAGGACGGTCAGAGCTGGGGACAGGAGGGACTCGACCAATTCAATGTCACCAAGAGTGGCACCTACACGTGTGACAGACCTGGCAGTGGGCTCAGCACCCCCGTACAAGTCTTAGAAGGTGAGGGGGGTTGGGTGTCCCCAGTGTGGCACCTGCAGGGACCCCGAGGGCTCTGGGTGGGGCTCTGGGTGCCCGTCCCCTGCACACGGGGACATCCCAGAGCATCCCAGTGCAGGGGACACTTTTTAGAGAACCTGATACCCCTGGTGCTCTGGGTGTGACCCAGAGGGGGTCCCCATGAAAATGGGACACCCCTCCCTCGGTGTGACCAGACCCCCCTGTACCCCAGACTTTCTAGTGCTGCAGGTGCCAGCATGGCCACTGCTCGAGGGGGACACGGTGACACTGCGCTGCCGGAGCTGGCGAGACATGTCAGTCACCGGGGTGCAATTCTACCGTGGGGATGAGGAGGTGAGGAGGTCCCTCCGTGGGCCCGAGCTGTCCCTGTCCCCTCTGCAGCTGCACCACAGCGGCCGCTACCACTGCGAGGGCTGGGTGAACTTCGGGATCGGGTGACGACAGTCGCCGCCGGTGACAGTGACAGTGCACGGTGAGCACCCCACACCTCTGCACCACCACAGCCCCTCCCCAGGGACTCGGGGTCACAAATCCCCCTGCCCTCTCCTCCCCAGAGCTCTTCACGGTGCCGGTGCTGGAGGGTCCCCCCGAGCTCATCGAGGGGTCCCCCCTCAATCTCAGCTGCCTCAGCACCCCCAGCCCCCTGCGGCACCCAGCCCCCCTCCTGCACCTCTTCTACCAGGATGGGTGGTGGGTGGGGGGCCCGCAGGGGTCCCCGCAGTTCCTGGTGCCCGCCGTGGGGGTCTCCCACTCGGGGAATTACAGCTGCCAGGTGCGCTCCGAGGGCGGGGCCGTGCAGAAGAGCAGCGCCTGGCTCGGCGTCACGGTGCGCGGTGAGTGCGGGGATGGGCACGGGGAGCCCCCGCAGCCCCCTTGGGTCCCCTGCCTCGGTATCTCCGTATCCCCCAGAGATATTTCCGGAGTCTCCCCACCTCTGTCCTGTGTCCCCTCATCCCTCTCCGTGGGGTGACCCCACCCACGACATCCCCAATCACACCCATCCACCCCCCCCCGGTCATCTGCCAGCCCCTCCCTGTGACCTCAGTCCCGTCTGTGTCCCCGCAGTGCCCATGGCCAATGCCACCATCAGCCCCGGTCCCCTGTCACACCAGGTGTGCCCAGGTGACCCCGTCACCCTGTGCTGCTCGGTGCAGGTGGGCTCAGCCCCTGTCACCTTCACCTGGCTGAAAAACGGGCAGGAGGTGGCCCGGGGTCCCCTCCTGGAGCTCGGGGATGTCGCTGTGGGACATTCGGGCACCTACCAGTGCGTGGCCACCAACCAGCTGGGACAGGACGGGCACCGCGTGTTCCGGGCACTCAGCCCCGAGCTGGCCCTGGAAGTGACCTCTGGCTCACCCTGGGTCACAGGTGGGGTCACACAGGTGGGGTCCCAGGGTTGTCCAGGAGCCCCGGGGTTCAGGGTGACCCCGATGTGTCCCCCTCTGTCCCCTGCAGTGGCCGTGAATGTCGGCAGGACCCTCCTGTTCCTGCTGCTGCTCCTGGCTGTCATCCGGGGCTGTCACTGGTGGCACCGCCGGGGTGGGTGACAATGGGGGGGGATGGGGGTCCCGGGGTGAGGGGAAGCCCCCAGAGTGGGGGCAGAGACGGGGCAGCACCCAGGGCCCCTGAGCCGGGGGAAACTGAGCCCACAGTGACCTCGGCTGGGGCTGCTGGGGGCTGTGGGGAGAATTTGGAGGGTCTTGGTTGGGCTCCAGGGGCACCCCTGGGTGGGCTTTGAGGAACATTGGGGTGGCACTGGGAGCTCCTGGAGGGTTTGGGGCGCTCTTGGGGGCCCATGCAGGGATGCTGGGTGATCTTTCTGGGGTCCTGTGGGAGTCTGGGGGGTGCCCCTTCCTGCTGGGCTTGGGTTTCTGGGGCTCAGAGGGTCGGTGGCACCGGGGGGGGTTGGGGGCGCTGCAGCAACTCTGGGGGGCTTGGGGGTGCTTGGAGTGTCCAGGGGGGAATCAGGGGTCTGGTGGGAATTGGGGCTGCAGTGGGGATTTGGGGGTCTCGTGGGGATTTGGTGGTCCTCTGGGGATTTGGGGGTCCCGTGGGTGGTTGGAGCTGCCAAGGTCTCAGGAAGGTTCAGGGGTCCCGGGGTCCCCATGGTCACCCCCTCCCCTTTTCCCTTTGCAGCCACCAGGGAGCCCCAGGACAGGTGAGTGGGGGGCTCCGGCCGGGACTCCCCTCTCCCCTTCCCCAGACACCCCTCAGACCCCCCCTTATCCCCACAGGACCCCCCCACGTTTGGGCACCGAGGGGACAGGGGGTGAGTACAGGGAGGGGACAGGGACATGTCACCCACGGGTGTCACCCCCACCCAGGTCCCCACAACTGCTGTCACTCTCAGAGCCCCCTCGGGTGTCCCCTGACCCTGCCCCACCTCGGGATCCACAAGTGACCAAGGTGGAGCTGCCGGGACCCCCCGAGGGACAGCGGGACCCCCTGGTTCATCTGTAAAAAGGTACCCAGGAGTTCCCGTGGCCCATGACGCAGCTGTGGGGCGGCTGCGTGATGTGGGAGGGACTTGACAAACGCAGCCTGTGAGAATTCAAAAGCCACAAGAGAAGTGTTCTTTCTTGTGGGGAGGTTTCCATGGCAGAGCAGAAGAGACTTCTCTCTCTGAGAGAGTACTGATGGAAGACGATTTCAGAGGTAGCAACTGACCTGCAGTCTTAAGTTTTGTCTCTGCACGTTGTCAGAGAGAAAGAAAGGAGTTTGTGGGGAAGAGAGGAAGTGTTTGGATGGTTTTGTTCGGATTCTTATTCAGTTGTTTTTCCTCTCTTGTAGTTTTGTTAATAAACCTGGCTTTATACCCTTTTCAGTTTTGCGCCTGCTTTGCTTTTCTCCTAATCTTATCTCACAGCAGGGAAAAGATAAATAATTCCAGTGGTCTCTCAAACCACTGCACTAATTGGTGCCTTGACTCGGATACAGAAACTGGCGAACCTGAAACTGCTGCAACGCCATCCTGCAGATGAAATTGATATATTTTACTTCCTCACAAGGCCCCCTGTTCTGTGGTTTGGCAGATCTTGGTAACCCGAGAGTCAGTGTTAAATTCCTCTTTGCATTCTTTCTATTCAATTTTTTTTTATTTTTATACTTCTTATTTTTTACTTTTATTTACTTTTATTTTCTTTTTTATTTTTATTTTTTTATTTACTTGGTTCTTTTCAATTTTATCCTACAGAGAAGATACTCCACCAGTACACTCAATCAACATCAGCAATTTCACAAAATCTTTTGAGTTATTCTCACCATTGTCAGCTACACACATAAAGGCATCAGCTACTTCTGCAACAGTTCATGTTACAATACACAGCACACAGTCTCTATTTTGATATTTTACAAGAGCCTAAACTGGAATATATTTATCACACCAAAGTAAAGAATCTACACAGGGATTAGGGTAAAAAGGCTGACAAATTCTACTTGATCAAAAGCAGTTAAAAAGTGATTACAACCTGTGTAATAGCAAAATAATTTGCAAATTTGTATTATATCAAAATAATTAGCAAAACACAATAAAATGGCAGAAGCCAAATGACTACATAGATATTCATAACGGGGGAAGGTGAATTGAAAGGTTTACTTGACTTCTCCTCATCCTGCTCTGATTTTGTCAGCAATAAATTCAATTCATATCTCTAATTCTGATGCTGGTTTTGCCCATGACAGGATTTGATGAGCCATCTCTCCTGGTCCTTGTCTCAATCCAGGAAAATTTTGTTGACATTTCTCTCCCAGTCCAGGGGCAGAGGGCAGAGAGAGGGAGGCTCTGGTGGGTGCGGGGCACCCGGCCACTGTCCATCCACAGCAAGGCAGGAAGGAGGAGGAGGGTCCCGGTCAGGTTGTTGAGCAGACGGGTGTGGGATTTGCAGGATTTGGGGGCTCTCTCAGCCCCTTGCTGAGAGGGACCAAACCATCAAATGCTGTTGTCTTGGTTTGGAAAGACAGGTATCTGCCAGGGAAACTGGGGTTTCCCTTAGAATGGAGAATGCAAACCCCTCACCCCCGCCAAATTATAATTTTGCAATTAAGGGCTTTCAGGCAAAGATTTGGGAATAGGAATAACAGTTCTTTACTAGGAATATCAATAATACAAATGTGGTAGAAAAACAAAACCACCCCACCAAACCAGCAAACAAATAAACAACAATTTTGGAAAGCCCTGACAGAGTCAGAGCTACAACCTGACGCCCTGTTGGTCAAGGTGTTGGAAGCAGTCCAGAAGTGAGTCCTCCTGGAGTGGCAGATGTGGTTCTGTTGAAGTAGAGATGATCCTGTAGCCAAAAAGGGCTCAGGGGTGGTGAGAAGGGGTCTGGTGATGGTGAGAAGGGGTCTGGTGATGGTGAGATGAGGTCCGGTCTTCCTCCCAGAAATCAGGACAAGAGAGCTCCTGTTCCCCAGTCTCAGTTTTTTCCAGGCAGGAATCGTTGACTCCCCCCACTGGGTGGGGCATCTCACAATAGGATGATGGAATAGTCCAGGGAGGTGTTAATGGCCCATTATCAGAAGGCACCCGCCCCTCCACCCCCACTCCTCCTTCCAGAGTTACAAGAGAGAAAGAAGAAAAAAAAAAACAAACCAAACATCTCCCCAACCGGTTTCAGCAGATGAAATAGAATACACATTTTTGATTCCATAACCCAAGACAGTTGTAGAATCATAGAATGTTTTGGGTTGGAAGGGACCTTCAAGGCCATTTTGTTCAACCCCCTCTGCCATGAGCAGGGACACCTTCATTAGACCAGGAGGCTCAGAGCCCTATCCAGTCTGGCCTGGAACACTGCCAGGAATAGAAGTGTTACAGGGACCTCCCCAGGGATCCTTCAACTCCAATGCCTACAGAGACCTTTCCCTGGAGGACAAACACCAGTGATCTCCCTTCAAGAAGCAAGTCAGTGAGGCTCAGCTGGGACTAACACCAACCTGGCCATGTCAACTCGATGCTTTGCTGTTCCCCAAGGTACTGCCAATGGAGGAATGCACTACAGGCAGAGTGGCACTGCCATTCTCACTTTATCTGGATACTATGATGAGTCCATGTCCTCTTGGATTTGCAACAACACACTTGAAGCTGGCTCTGTCATACTGCCTGGGCCTGTATTCCCTCCTGTTTGCAGAAGCACAGCTGTAAGGAAAATGTTCTGTCTCTAATCTCTATTTACACAGGATGGTGATAAAGAAATACCTTCACAATCATTTAATCTCTCTTTGGGCTGACACCACCATCTTTGCTCAGCCCAGTTCTAGAGCAGCAACACATGCAAACATGACAAAATGATTTCTGGGCTAGGGAAGGACAGTCACGTGCAAACAACCTCTGTACCAAAGTACCCCTCAAGTCTTCTGCTCAGTTTTGAACCCCACACTGCAAGAAAGACATTAAGGGGCTGGATCGTGTCCAGGGAAGAGTAGTGGAGCTGGGGAAGAGTCTGGAGAACAAGTCTGATCAAGAGCAGCTGAGGGAGCTGGGGGGATTCAGCCTGAAGAAAAGGAGCTCAGGGGGGACCTTCTCGCTCTCCACAGTTCCCTGACAGGAGGGTGGAGCCAGGTGGGGTGAGTGTCTTCTCCCAGGTGACACATAACAGAGGAAATGGCCTCAAGTTGTATAACAGGAGGTTTAGATTGAGTATTAGGTGAAATTTCTTCACTAAAAGGCTAGTCAGGCATTGAAACACCCTGTCCAGGGCAGTGACTGAGTCACTGTCCCTGGAGGTCTTCAGAAGGTGTGTGGGTGTGGCATTTCGATGAAACCAGGGAACTCCTAATTAAAATGGGAAGCTGGACAGAGCAACACACGTACAACCAACATGGCTAGATCATGCGTTCCCCGTTTATTCTTCCGGAAAGGGGGGTTAAATACAGTTTCAGATAGTTTACAGTTACATGTGTTTTTTAATTGGCATTCAGTGTAAAAAGGAATGTAAACAATTTTGCCCTTAAGGAAGTCACCATAACCACACTATAACTATGCTATCTAATGCTTAAACACACCTTAAAGTGAATTACTAACTGCTCCACAGGTCTGTCTACTTCCAGGCAGGCCTGAAACTGAGGCCCAGTTTGGGGTAGTCAAATCTCATTCCAAAATACCTCATGCCCACGTTCCCTAAGAAATTCTGCTACATTTTGTGACACGGTTTAGTGGTGGGCTTAACAGTGCTGGGGTAATAGTTGGACTCAATGCTCTCAGACATATTTCCCAACCTAAACAATAATGTGATTCTAAGTTTTTTTGCTGAGCACGATAAACAAGAATGAGTGAGGTGAGTATCCCAGTAGGCAGGATGATATTGAGAGGAAGGACAGCCCCATCTTCTGGAAAGCTGAGGTGACCGAAACTCTTGCCCGATTTTGGCAAGAGATTGGAAGCAAGGAGCCTGTTTTGGGGTGGGTTTCTGCTGTAAACTCAGCTGGCTGTCTGCAGCAGTGAGGTGCCACTGGCATCCGTGCTGTCCCCACCGCGAGCTGGCCTGCTGGTGTCAGTGAGCTCTGAGCAAGCTCTGCAGGAACTCACCGCCTGGCCCTAAAGGATTGGCAAAACAGGAAACTCCTTCAAAAGTGTCTAAGGACTTGATGTTGATGTTTGAATTTCCCTTTCACATCGCTGCAGCATTTTTGTCCAGGCAGTTTATCTCTGCAGCGCCAAGCTGTCGTTTATTTGTAGTTGGTGGTTTTGTGCTTTTGAAATTAAAGCCAAGGCGCACAGAAAATAAAAAAGTTTTCCAAGACACTTTAGTGCATTAGACAAATGTTAATTAGGGGAAGCTGAGTCTTTCCAGCCCTTGGGGCAAAGTATCTCTTGCGTACAAATAATTCAGAAAAAGGCAAAGCTGCTCTGCCTAGTGAGATTTTTGGTTCTATACAGTTTGAGGGAAACACAGAATGTACTCATCATTGGAAACAGAGTTATAACACAGTGAGAATAACTTAGGAGCTGACAGGGTCCAAGGCAAATGCAGAATGAGTGGCCACAGCTGGGAAAGCAGCATCCTTGCTCAGCCAGGCACACCAGCAAGAAAATGGGCTGAGAAAACATGGCAGGGTTATTAAGGGAGCTCCTCTGGTCACAGTCCTACCTGTGAAATGGATTCTGTCTCTTCACAGCCTGTGATCACAGGAGCAAGCAGGGTGTATCTCACCCTCTTCCCAGGAGCTTCTGGAAACCAGCTCCCAAAGTGGCAACTGGCAGTGATGGTTGTTAAAAATACACTCTTGAAGCTGCACCTGGAGCTGGCCACATTTTCCTGCCAATTTTTGGCAAATTGTATACTTGGAAGAACTATGGGAAAAAAATCCACCAAGAATCTGTGAATATAACCCCTTAGGTGGAACTCTGTCCCACTTATTATCCAGCTCAGCAAATGTTAATGCCCTGTCCCTGAATTCAAATTCCCATTTTCCCTAGACAATGGCCTTCTTTGCCCTGGTAAACCCAGAAAGTGGGAATTTTCTCAGAGTCAGTTAATTTAGCTTTTTAGACAACCCCTACACACACACACACACACACAAAAAAAAAAAAAAAAAAAAAAAATGGAAGAGTGGGAAACAAAATCTTTTTAATAATCTGGAAAAGTATCTGGAATAATCTGGAAATAATCTGAAATAATCTGGAAACACTTTCCCCAAGCCATTAAGATGCTAAGGGACAACACATTACTTTAATATTACCTTAAATGAAGAAAATTAGATGTCCTTGCACTTAATTTTGCTTGTACACATACCTTCCATTGAAATTCTGACTTTATTTTAAAAGAGTGATTCATGCATTTAGCTTTTGGTTCATTTTAAACTTATTTTAGCAGTCATAGTAAATCTCACTTTGGAAGTGCAGAATGTTTAATTTCTCAATTACATTTTTGCTTTGAAGTGTCTGTTGGATGTTAATAAAATAAATCCTTTTACGTTTTCTTCAAAGTCACAAACCACAAGTACACATGGATCCTTTGGCCAAAGGAGGGGGCTGAAAACCTGTCTGGCAATGGGAATTTAGCTGAAAAGAGGAGAGGAGCTGCTGTCTCACCACTCTGGGGAAAAGTACTTCATTTGTTCAGCCAAAACCGCTGTGTGTGGAGGCAGTGGGAAAGTTGGGACTGGGTCTGCAGAGATCCTGATTTAGAGGGTGGAGTCTTGGGCAATGAACATGACATCCTGTTAGAAAACCACTAGTGTTTTCACAGACCAGATTTCATAAACCTCATGTCTGTCTGACTGAAAGTTAGTGCCTTACAGCCCTGCACTCAGTGTTTGCTTCGTGGTGAATACTGTAGTAGGCTCTGTGTTCAGCTCACAGCTGCCTTTGGAGTGTGTCTAGAAACACTTGTGCCTCTGAGACATGGAGAAACATGTAGGCTCAGAGGAGAAAATTGCCAGCTGGCAGAGCTGGGCAGCCACCCTCAGAAGCCACTGGCTCAGGCTGGCTGAGGATGAACCTCAAGTGCTCAGAAGTGAGATTTTTTACACAGCCACAGTCAGAGCAGAATGCTAGATTCAGGTGCTGATGCTCTGGACCACTGCAGTAGTGCAAAGGTCCTCCCACCCTGGAGGAGACATTTCACCAGGAACACTGATGCTACAAAGCAATTTCCATCCCATCCAGCAGCTCTGTTGCCGTCTCCAACTTGCCACTCATAAATGCACTAACTATACAGCATTAACATGGTGTGCAATAGATAGTGACACTAGATACGGCTTTACTTGTATATAAAACTAATATTGTATGTGTAATATATACATATGATACATCATATATATTATATAGTTATATTCAATGTATACAGTATATACAATATACAATGTATATAGTGCATATATATAATGTATGTGTTATATATGTTATAAAGATATCTATTTTTTAAAAATCTTTCCAGACATAAATGCACTAAGAGCATTAATATGCATCACAACAGATAGTGACACTAAATGTGTGCTCTATTATTATTATTAAAACATAATTATATATTAAGCTCTTTAGAATTATTTTTTATCATGACATAATAATTACGTTTCGTATCTTTGATATTATTTGTAGTAGTATATTGTTTTGTTTTATTGCATTTTACTATTCTATATGATAATTGATAAGCATTATAGTATGTACTAGGTATACACTATATATATATATGTATGAAATAAAAATCTAGATTGTTATATGTGCAAAATTTCAGGTCAGCTCAAACACAGTTGGTCCAATGCCGTCCTAAAGATGTCCTTTCCGGAGACAAGGAGAGAGTCCATCCATTGACTGGTCCTGGGCAAGCAGCGCTGATTTTTCCTCTTGGTCTTTTTTGCACAGTTTCTTTTTTCTGTCCCACTCCTGCTTCTTTCATGCTCCAATATTTGGCCCTTCTCAAAGGCCAGAAACAACTGCATGTTGCAGGTGGGGTTTGGTGACTTTGGCCACACATGTCAGGCATCTTCACTTCATGTGTGCTCTTAGGAGTGCGGAAATTACAGCACGGCTTTATGCGGATCTGGGTGCCTTTTTTTGGAAAATGAAATGATACAAGGAGGTAAAATAAATCTTCCCATGGCCCTCTGTAGCCCTGGTTCGTGCCTGAGATGTTTTGGTTTTCTGAAACTCTCTGGGAAAAGAGTTTCAGAAAACCAAAGCATCTCAGGCACGAACCAGGGCTCCAGCCCTCCACTGGCTGAGGTGTCAGGAGAGGCTGTGGGACCTTGGCTGGAGCCTTTGCACGCATCCTCTTCTCCTTCAAGCACCAAATTTGTACTGGGAGGTGGATCTCTGCTGCCAGGTGGGAGCAGCCCAAGCACAGCTCTGCGCTCCGAGCCGTGACTCCTCACCTTCACTGATTCAGTGTTCAGCGAGAAGGATTCTTTTGAACCACTGTCGCAGAACCTGGTACTCACTCATCGCCTGCCTGTGGGCGGCCGATTGCTGCGCCAGGTGCTGGAGGAGATCGCATGTCTCACCCATCTGAACATCTCGGGGTACACGGATGTCCCGAGGAAGCCTCCGGTTACCCACAATGAAGTGGTTGAGGCTTTTGGCACGCACACATAAGCCCAGGATGTCGATGATATCCACCAGTCGCGGCAGGAAATCTCTCCTGCGCCACTGTGACACGGGGACGACATTGAGCAGGTGCATGACAATGGTCTTCATAGTGTAGGTGGAAAAGCCTATGCCCAGCTGGAGACGGGTGAAGAACTGCAGGCATTTGAGGTGCATACTGTCAGCAGGGGCCTGCCTGGCGATGTTGTCACGACCCGCTAATGCAAGCGAGAATCGTGATGGTTCGTGTGATCTCAGAGCGCAAAAGACACAGTAGGGGACAACAACAATTTGCTCAACAGCAGTACACTTTATTAAGTGCACACAGCACTATATGCGATAGAGGGAGTAGGAAAAGAGAAAAGGAGAGAGAGATAAAGAAAAGAGAGAGAGAGAGAAGAGAGAAGAGGGGTATAGCTACCAACGGAGAGATGGAGTCCTCGTGGTGCAGGTGACCAATAGACGCGTCTTCATCCGTGGGGAGATCTCAGAATTCGGGCCATCTCGAAGGATCTCTTATAGTCCTTCTTGAAGCGACAGGCGGCTAGCCAAGAGGTGAACTCAGCATCAGCAGGTGCACTGAAAGCAGGGGCGAAGTGCTCTGATGCTAGAGCAAATACTCATTCAGGGAACGGTACAAGACGAGTACAGGACAGACCAGTCCGAAGCTAGTTCGAAAACCAGTGCCCATTGTCTTCACCAAGTTTCCATGGAGATGCAATGGTCCAGTGACTGCACCTGCAGGCAGCCCATCTCAGCTAGGCCAGAACTCCTGTATTGGGGGTCTTAGACTTTAGTCCCAGTCCCTCTGGAGGCTTCACTCTCCATCTTGGGCGGCGATCGTGAGGCAGAATGAGGAACTTAGGGACCGTCTCTTACAGATGTGCTTGAAGAACTCCATCTCTGCCACAGCATAAGTCTCGGGCCAGGTTGTGCTTGGCGTGTAGGCCTCTCTAGTCTGGCTACTGACAAAGATGTCCGAGTCATCTCTCCGCACCCCGAATAGCATCTCGATCCTGAAGCTTTCTGTGCCATTGGTCACCTTGAATTGGCAGGAGCGTCTAGAGGGCAGCAGCGTTAAATGCCAGCTGTGTGACTGAGGCAGAGCCAGCCAGATTGCTCTCACCAGCTGGCAGAACCAGCGGGCAGTTTTGTGCACATCGTGGTAGGCGTCGATGCACAGGGTGTCTAGGAGGCTGGGATCCTGATTGCTCCTCAGCTCCTCCTTGGGGTGGTGCAGGAAGCACAGCATGTTCTGCCCCTGCTGCTCCCTCGTGCAGGTGCACTCCAGCTGCACGCGGACACGGAAGTTCCTCACCAGCCGCTGCCCTGCAGAGTCCAGCTCCAGGTGGAAGCTGTGCCCTCGGGGAGGAGTCATGGGTACCAGCACCTGGTACACAACATCCTGCTCACGGGGACTCCAACCTTCGAAGGCACTGCCCACCCCGATGGCTCGTTGCAGGACTGGGTAGAAGCTGTTGCCCAGGCTGTATAATTCTCCAGGAGGCCAGTTGTCCACTCGCAGCCTTTCTGCAGGTCCTGTACAGGCCACTTGATGCGCTCCACTAGCATCCTTCCTATGTTCACTTGAATACGATCACCAGCAGTGGTCATGGATTGGAGGAAGAAGATCTTCTTTTCCAACCACACTGGACAACCCAACAGTCCATCAACAGTCTCCTCCTTACGAAAAGAATGTAAACATTGCTAGATTTTACAATAACAAGAAGATTATTTATGCAAAATTGTATCTGACTCCAAAACACAGAAGACTAAAAATACGACTTTACCAAACTCCTTAAAGGGGACAGAGGAGAACAGCAAAAACCCAGACAACATCTCACCCTTTTTCCATTTAAAAAAAGAAAAGAAAAAAGAAAAATGAACAATGTTAAAAAAGGAAAATATGAACAATATTCAGTGCCCACTCATGGAAGAATCATCGGAGTTATCACTCGCTTTGTCTGCATCGGAGTCATCACCCAATGATTCACCCACATGATGACTTTCAGTTTGGTCACGGCTTCCATTTTGCCTGTTGGCCGGATTCTGTCTCTGCGGTCGCAGGTCAGGACGAACACACTTCAAAGGTACCCAGCGTACCCCAGTATCTGTGATTATGCTTGCATACCCACGCCCCAAAGTGTGAAGGTCATAGGCTCCTTCCCACTCTTTGGTGACTAAATTCCACACCTGAACCTTCGCTCGAGGCTGATGTGTCTCGTACGAACCCTGCCAAAAGAAACGATGATTTGAAATGACAGGATTATTTGAGTTCTGCGGCACCGTACGGTAGTTGATGGTGAACAAAGCTTTTGCCAACCGACTGTGCGGGATTTCACCCTGCATTCCCCGTTTTTGTTTTTGAAGAACCTGCTTCAGAGTGCCATGAGCATGTTCTTCAATAGCTTGACCAGTTGGAGAATGAGGGATACCAAGCTTGTGTGACACACCCCATGGCTGCAGGAACTGCCGCACTGAAGAAATTATGTCGCGGTTGTTTAAGTCCAAAGAAACACGTGGTTTTATTAGTCGTGGGGGACAGCCTGACCAGGGAACAGCAGCAGGAAAGGTCTAAAGGGGCAGGGATCCAAGCAAGCAAAAAGAGGACAAGGCAAAAAGGGGAAAAAGGGGCCGAATTACCTGTTACATTCCATTTTAACCCTTTCTATCATGAATATTCTAATGAGCATTAACCAATCACCTCAAGATACAAAAACCAACAACATTTACATACAGCCTATAGGGACTATTGCATTACCATGCTAATCTACATACTAAAAACCTGAGGAACCACCTTTTCCCTGATACCTGAGAAGTCCAAACCCCTTCTGTTTGGGGAGGGGAATTGCTTAATCAGAAGCCTTGGCTATTGACTCAGTTAATTCAATCACTGTCTTCCTGCTCAACATTCCACAGTTCAAACCTTGCTTTCAATTCTATAACTCTTGTAGGTTTCATATTCTTACAATCTTTTACTAATGAACTATCTCTGCAAGGGCTTCCTGCTTCATCTTCTCCAACACCACACCTTCCGCGATGCGTAAGAAGGACCATTGTCGGTTTTCACAGCAGAAGGTGCGCCTAGAATGGCAAAGGCCTGCCTCCAGTGGGGAAGGACATCACAGGCCTTTTCTCCAGTGTGAGCAGAAGCCCACATCGCAGAGGAGAACGTGTCCACCGTGACATGCACATATTTGAGCGGGTCAAACTCAGCAATCTGGGTGACATCGGTCTGCCAAAGCTCCAAGGCCCTAAGGCCTCTGGGGTTTACCCCTGCCAGCAAAGCCGCAGCAAGCGTGTGACAGTCGTCACACGACTCGACAATGCCACGAGCCTCAGTTGGCGTCAAGTGAAACTGCTTCTGCAGGGCATGTGCATTCTGACGGAAAAACCCATGTGATGCCTTGGCCTGCACGAGTATGTCAGGCTGAGGTGCTGCCCAGGCTGGGTTAGCCAACGTGTCAGCCCTCGCGTTACCTTACGCTACAAACCCTGGCAAATCGGTGTGACTCCTTACATGCAGAACATAGTATGGATGAACTCGGGCCTGGATCACACCCCACAAGGTTTTCAGTAACTGAAACAGGGCAGGATTACTGACCTTCTTCAAAACTGAATAACCCAACTGCTGTGCGATGTCGGCCACATAGGCAGAATCCGTGACCAAATTGAAAGGTTCCTGGGAAAATTTCTCAAATGCCATGACAGCAGCCCTCAATTCCACCAATTGGGCTGACCCACCCTCATGACATTCCAGGACCTGCCACTCAGATCCATCCATCAAAGTAACAATGGCCTTTCCCATTTTCCCCGAACCGTCAGTGAAGACGGTGGGTCCTTGCACTGGTTCCTGGCTATATTTGGGCCGCAGAGAAATCTGTGTACATTTTGCCACCTTCAGAAGCTTGTGGCTGGGCAGATGATAAGCAATCTGCCCTGAACAGTTTTCTGGAGCTCTTTGCAGGGACACACTGTTTGTGAAGCCTCAAATCTTCCCGCTGTACCGGGAGTATGATCTTTGCGGGATCCTTGCTCATCAATTGCAAACACCGTTGCCAGCATTTGACTATCAAGCGAGCAATTAGCTCAAACAGTGCGGTTGCTGTCTTCTGCGGCTGATGGGGCAGAAAGATCCATTCCAAGATGTGCAAGGAATCGGACCATTTTTCACTCCATTGGCCAATGATAACCTGTAGAATGGAAGTCTGGAGTGGTACTGAAAACAATGACATGAACGGAAGGATCACTGAGGCAAATTTTCGTCTGTCACCTGGATGCAAAGGAATTGTAGAAAACATAATCCTTCAAATCCACGATGAGGACCGGCCAATCCATGGGAGGCATGGTAGGCGATGGCATGCCCACCTGCAGTGCTCCCATGCTTTCCATCACGGCATTGACTTTTCAGAGGTCTTGTAGCAACCTCCATTTCCCAGAGTTTTTCTTGATGCAGAAGACAGGAGTGTTCCAAGGACTGGTAGAAGGTGCCAGATGACCCTGGTCCGACTGCTCCTGCACCAAGTTTCAAAGGACAAATAATTTATCTTGAGGGAGGGGCCACTGCGCAGTGGCCCCCATCAAAATCCATCCCGATGCGCACCCCCAAGCAGACAGAACATCTCTCCCCCAGAAGTCAGCAATGGTTGATGTAACATGAGGCCGAACCATGGCTGTCTGTCCCTCTGGGTTTGTGATCAACATGGGCCGCTGGCTCACGTAGCATCGTGTGGTTCCTCTCAATCCCGCAACAGATGTCTCCACGGGATCCAGGAGCCACTCCAGGGGCCAAGCAGCAAGGGAGAGACAGGGTGCACAGCATCTTGGGATGTTCCTTCGTCAGGACAGCAGTTCAGTGAACTTGAGACGGCCCAATGGATCCGAAGCCGCTGTCTCCCTGCGATCGGTCAACTGTCCTGTGAACAGAAAACTCAAAGGGGACAAGCTGAGCAATCCGTGCCTTTCGGGATAGTGAGAGGGGGGGTGGGTGTGGAGACCATGCAGAAATCAGTCCTGTGAAATCCACATCAATGAGCCCCATGTGTACTTGTGTACCTTGCAAGATTCTAAAACATCGGCTGCGGGCTTGAAGAGAGCCTTGTGTCTCTCTCTTATTTTTTTTTCCTTTATTATTATTATTATTATTATTATTATTATTATTATTATTATTATCATTATTATCATTATTATTATTATTATTACTATTATTACTATTGTTATTATTTTTCTGATCAACGGTCTCCTTTTGGCCGCAGCACGGGCTGAAACTGCTGCGAGCAGAGTCCATGAGGTCAAGACGAACCGGACCAAGGCCAGCCCGGGGTCCCGCCGCGGCGCGGGGCCATCATCCCCCCGCGGGGTCGGGGCGGGGCGGGGCGGAGAGAGCGGCACCGCCTCGGGAGGCTCGGGCGGCGGCGGGGGGAGCGGCCCGGCCCGGGCGGCCGCGGTTCCGCCCCTGAGCCGGCAGCGCCGCCTCCGAGGGTTCGGGCTGGGGGGGCGGCGGCACCGAGCCGCCCGCCGCGCCCGGCACAGGCAGCGCGGGGCGGGGAGGGCCCGGAACCGCCCCCGGGACGGGTGGCGGCGGCGAAGCCTCCGGCCCCGCTTCCACCGCGACCGAAACACCACAAGTCGGACAAAGAGCAGTCCTCGGCTCTGGTTCCGACGGAGAGTGGAACTGGAGCAAGGATCCCTCAGCGCCCTCGAGCGCCGGGAAGGCACAGGGGGAAGCCAAATCCCCTCCCCCTACCTCCCCGTCTGCCTCCAAGACGGGCGGTTCTCCCTAGGAACCCTGCTTTTCAGGAGAAGCCAGAGAGCTGGAGTTTGTCAGCTCCCGCAAAAAGCCATCGAACAGTCTGCGATATAGCAAAAGTTCTGCAACCTCCGCAGTAAAGGTAGTAAAGAGAGCTGCTGCCAACTTTTCTTCCACCCGAGCCCACACGTCCCCGGAGAACGCCGCTCCAGGGACCGGGAAAAAGCCTTGACCTCTGGCCCACAAAAACAATTTCTCAGAGGCCACCGGAGCAAGGTCGACCAAGCCTCTCTCCTCCATGATATCCTTCCAAACATCCAAGATCAGAGAATGCTGGCTAGAAAGCACAGGGAGTGCCATTATCACAAAACTGCAGGCAAAGTGCCAAACAGCCCACGGTCACCGACTCAAAGCAAGGAGTGGAGTGGGGGGAAAGAGCTATAAATCTCACCCACGGTTCACACACACGCTCAGCGGTCACCGAGTGTCACACACGACATAAAGAACTCACACCCACATCTTGCGATGTCCGAGGCAGAAAAAAAAGGGTTTATTTACAGAATCAACATTTATCGAACTCCAGCAGTGATCATGGATTGGAGGAAGAAAATCTTCCTCTCCAACCACACTGGACAACCCAACAGTCCATCAACAGTCTTCTCCTTATGAAAAGAATGTAAACAT
The DNA here is from genome assembly GCA_017589585.1 of Phylloscopus whistleri. Lineage (NCBI taxonomy): Eukaryota > Metazoa > Chordata > Aves > Passeriformes > Phylloscopidae > Phylloscopus > Phylloscopus whistleri. Next base: position 26,763 of record JADMLD010001682.1, read on the forward strand.
TGCTAGATTTTACAATAACAAGTGGCTTGTTTATACGAAAGAGTATCTGACTCCAAAACACAGAATGCTAAAAATAAGACTTTTCCAAACTCCTTGAAGGGGACAGAGAGAATGGCAAAAACCCAGACAACAAACCCCCACCCCCGTCCCCCATCCCCCCATCAGCCCCGAGGGTCACAGCACATTCCCGTTGGTGTCACTGCGTTCCCGCTGTCGCCCGTGTGGTCCCCGCAGCTCAGCGTAGGTCACCTGGGCATCCCGGAGCGTGGTGGCACGGGGGGACGCTGCGAGGGACAGCGGCTGTGGGATCTGGGCGGGGGTGACACCCATGGGTGACGTGTCCCTCTGCCTGTGTCCCACCCTGGACTCAGCCCCGCTCTGCTCGGTGCTCACGACGTGGGTGTACAGCACCTCCCCCTCCTCTGGGGGGGGCGGGGGATCCAGGGGGGCCCTGCAGGGAGAAAGGGGATGTGTGGGAGGGGATGGGGGGGTCTTGGTGGCTGGGGTGAAAGGGGACAGGGTGGTTTGAGCCCCCCACTCACCTTTGCTGCTGCTTCCTGGCAGCTGCAAAAGGAAAGAGGGGAGGGGTAACTCTTGGGTGTCCCCAAGGCCCCCTCAGGAATCGTGAAATGCCACTGGACCCTCAGTTTCTCCCAGGACCCCTGAGCATCCCTGATGGCCCTCAGAACCCCTGAACCACCCCAGTGCTCTGGACCTCCTGAGTGCCCAGGAGCCCAAGCCTGGCAGGGAAGGGAGACACCCCAAATTCCCCCAGGATCACTGAGAGAAGCCCCAAGATCCCTGCAACACCCTCCAACACCTCCCCAAATCCTTGAGGACCCTGAGCAAAGGTCCTGAGCGCTCAGCGCTGCCCAAGGCAGGGGCTGTGGGTTCTTCTCATCACCCCACGTTCCAGGTGGCCTCCCCACCTGCCCAGGGCCCCCGTTGTCCCCATTGTCACCCACCCCGGCAGTGCCACCGGTGCCAGCCCACAGTGACAGCCACGAGCAGGAGCAGGAAGAGGAGGGACCCACCAACTCCTGTGGCCACTGCTGGGGACAGAAGGGATACGTCAAGGTCACCTGTCACTCTGGGAGTCCTGCACTCCCTGGTGACCCTGTGTGACCCCACCTGTGTTCCCGTGTCCCTGCGGTGTCTCCTCCAGGGCCAGCTCGGGGCTGAGTGCCCGGAACACGCGGTGCCCATCCTGTCCCAGCTGGTTGGTGGCCACGCACTGGTAGGTGCCCGAATGTCCCACAGCGACGTCCCCGAGCTCCAGGAGGGGACCCCGGGCCACCTCCTGCCCGTTTTTCAGCCAGGTGAAGGTGACAGGGGCTGAGCCCACCTGCACCGATCAGCGCAGGGTCACGGGGTCACCTGCGCGCACCTGGTGTGACAGGGGACCGGGGCTGATGGTGGCATTGGCCACGGGCACTGCGGGGACACAGACGGGGCTGAGGTCACAGGGAGGGGCTGGCAGATGACCGGGGGGGTGGATGGGTGTGATTGGGGATGTCGTGGGTGGGGTCACTCCACAGAGAGGGATGAGAGGACACAGGGCAGAGGTGGGGAGACTCAGGAAATATCTCTGGGGGATACGGAGGTACCGAGGCAGGGGACCCGAGGGGGCTGTGGGGGCTCCCCGTGCCCATCCCCGCACTCACCGCGCACCGTGACGCCGAGCCGGGTGCTGCTCTTCCGCACGGCCCCGCCCTCGGAGCGCACCTGGCAGCTGTAATTCCCCGAGTGGGAGACCCCCACGGCGGGCACCAGGAACTGCGGGGACCCCTGCGGGCCCCCCACCCACCGCCTGTCCCGGTAGAAGAGGTGCAGGAGGGGGGCTGGGGGCCGCAGGGGGCTGGGGGTGCTGAGGCAGCTGAGATTGAGGGGGGACCCCTCGATGAGCTCGGGGGGACCCTCCAGCACCGGCACCGTGAAGAGCTCTGGGGAGGAGAGGGGAGGGGGATTTGTGACCCCGAGTCCCTGGGGAGGGGCTGTGGGGGTGCAGAGAAGTGGGGTGCTCACCGTGCACTGTTACTGTCACCGGTGGCGACTCCTGCCACCCGATCCCAGAGTCCAACCAGCCCTTGCAACGGTAGCGGCCGCTGTGGTGCGGCTGCAGAGGGGACAGGGACAGCGCGGTCCCACGGAGGGACTCCCTCACCTCCTCATTCCCACGGTAGAATCGCACCCCGGTGACCGACATGTTCCACCAGCCCCGGCAGCGCAGTGTCACCGTGTCCCCCTCCAGCATCGGCAGTGCCGGCACCTGCAGCACCAACGGCTCTGCAGGACATGGGGGTCTGGTCACACTGAGGTGGTCTCGTTTTCAAGGAGACCCCCCCATTGGGTCACACCCAGTGCACCAGGGATCCCCGATTCCCCAAAAAAGCATCCCCCCTGCACTGGGATGCTCTGGGATGTCAGCAGAGCAGGGGACAGGCTCTGGTCACACCAGGGGGTGACCCATGGAGCAGAGCCCACCCAGAGGCCTCGGGGCCCTGCAGGTGCCAGGCTGGGGACACCCAGATCTCCCCTCACCATTTAAGACTCTCACGGGGAGGCTGCCCCCCATGCCGGGTCCGTCACATGTGTAGGTGCCACTCTCGGCGACAGTGAAGCTGTCGCGTCCGTCCTGTCCCCAACACCTCCTGTCCTTGTACCAGGTGGTGGCACCGGCGGTCCCCGAGCCCTGGCAGGTCCGTGTCACCCGGTCCCACAGCACCGCCGGCATCCAGGGGGGCTGCACCAGGAGCTGGGTGGTTTGAGCGCCTGCGGGTGACAGGGGACACCAGCCTGCCAGGGCCACCGCGGGGCTGGGGACAGCGGGGCGGGGACATGTCATCCCCCGAGGGAGGACTCACCAGCGAGGCCGAGGGTCTGGGCTGGAAGGGAGAAGGGACAGGGCTGGGTGGGGGTGGCACCACGGGGACAGCAGGGAGTGTGGGGGCTGTCCCCAAACTGTGCTTGTGTGGCACGGACCCCTCGGGACAAGGACACCATGGCCACCCAATGCTCAGGCAGGACACGGGGACACTGAGGCCCCCCCAGAACTGGGGCCACCACAGCCACCCCGTGCTGGCACAGGTCAACCGCAACAGCCCCACGGCCTCTGTCCCCGTGGCCACATCTGTGTGGTTCTTGTCCCCCTGTCCCTGTCCCTGCACCCCTGTGCCCCTGTCCCTTTCCCCACAGCTGTACCAGCCCCATTATTCCTCTCGCCACACTCCTGTCCCTCCTGTCCTGTCCCCCCTCTCCTGTCCCCACAGCCACCCCACGGCCCCGGTCACCTCATGCACAGGTTCTGCTGCCCTTGGGGACCTCAGGGGACCCCACAGCCCCCCTGGGCCCCCTCCCCACCGCTCCCTGCCCATCCCCATGCCCGGGGCACTCACCCCACAGGAGCAGCAGTGCCACCTTCCCGGCCATCCCCGTGTCCCCGGCCACCCCGGCTGGCTGTCACTCGCTGCTGTGGCTGCCTGTCCCTGCTGTGACAGCTCTTTGACCAAAGGAGAAGGAAGCGGGGTCAGGTCTCATCCTCACGTGTTGGTGGCCCTTGGTGGGGGCAGGGTGTGAACTGGCTCTGGGCTGGCTGGGGACATTTTGGGATATGGGGGTAATGATGAGACCTGGTGGGGACATGGTGGGGACGTGGTGTTAGCAGTGTTTGAAGGCTGGGGTTGTAGGGAGCCAAGGGTGGGTGCCCTGGGGGAATCCACGTCCCAGGGGAATGGAGATCCCAGGGGCTGGAATTACTGGGATGGGGTTCCTTGGAAATGGAGGTCCTGGAGAATGTGAGTGCTGGGATGGGGGTCCCAGGGAGCGGGGGCAGAAGGAATGGGGGGTCCCATGGTTGGGTTCCCAGGGGAATGGGGGCCACAGGGTTGGGCCATGTCTGGATGGGCCCGTGGGTCACAGGTCCTTCCCTGGTTTCCTCAGATTTTGGGGTGAGCCAGGGCCCAACATTGCCTCCCATTGTGTGCTTCTGGTTTGCTGGGAGTCACCCCAGGTGTATTCCGAGGGGCTCTGGGTCTGTGACCCCCCTAGACGCCCAGGGGCTTTTTCCTCCCTTTATTTCCATTTCCTTCCTTTTTCCCCCCAATTTTGTGCCCCCCATTTCTTGGCTGGGTGATCCTGGGGAGCAGCTGAGCAGCAAATGGTTTGGAGGGACCCCTGGGAGGGGGAAAAGGTGGTGCAGGGGCTGCAGGGAATGGTTGGGAGGCTGTGGGCACCCCTGGGCTGGGATGTGTCACACCTGGGACAGGATACCCCCAGGATGTGTCACCCCCAGAACAGGGACACCCCTCAGGACAGGACCCCCTGGATGTGCCCCCCCAGGACAGAACCCGCCCCCCGTGTGAGGCTCAGTACAAACGGCCTCTTCCTTCTGCTGCAGGAGAAAGAAAGTGAAAGTGTTGGGGAAGAACAGCCAGGCGCCACCAGCCCCCACCGGGCCCCCACTTCTCCCTGCACCCCCTTTTCCCCCTCCCTGGGGTGCCCCCAGCCTATTCCCTGCTCAGCTGCTCCATGGGGTCACTGAGCCAGGAACTGGGGGAGTGTGAAATGGAGGGAAAACAGGAAGGAAATGGAAAAAAAGAGGGGAAAAATTTGCAGGGGAATGAGGGAGCACAGACCCAGAGACCCTGGAATCCACCTGGGGTGATGGCTCCAAACAATGACAACCTTTGGAGAGCTGTGCTGGGCCCTGGGTCACCCCAAAATCTGAGGCTCACCCCTTGAAGGAACCCTGACCCACGAGCCCACCCAGCCACTGCCGATCCCTTACACCCCCATTCCCCTGGGAATCCAGCCACTGGACCCCCATTCCTTATGCTACCCCTCCCTGGGACCCCCATCCCAGCACTCACATTCCCCAGGATCTCCCTGTCCCAGGATCCCCATTCAGAGGAGCCCCCTCCCACAAACTCCATCCCTTACAATGCCCCTTCCCCCAGGACATTGATTCACCCAGGGCACCCCATTGCCATGGGCCCACCCCAATCCCCCTAAATCCCCATCCCATGACCCCAAATCCCTGGAGCCCATGTTCCCCTGGGACTCCCAGCCCTGAGCCTCCCACCCCTGGGACTCCAGACCCCCTGAGCCCCCCAGTCCTGTGAAACCCATGTGCCACCATGTGCCACCCAGCCTTGTCCTCAGCCGGTCCTCACCCTGCCCACAGCCTGTCCCCATCTTGTGGCCACCCTGCCCCCAACAAAGTTCACCACGACGTGGAGATGAGGACTGACCTCACTTCCCCTTTGGCCAAAGAGCCGCCAACCAGGGGAGCAGTGGCCACAGCAGTGAGTGACAGCCAGCCCTGGGTGGCCGGGGACACGGGGATGGCCAGGAAGGTGGCATTGCTGCTCCTGTGGGGTGAGTGACCCGGGCATGGGGATGGGCAGAGAGTGGTGGGGAGGGGGCCCAGGGGGGCTGTGGGGTCCCCTGAAGTCCCCAAGGGCAGCAGAGCCAGTGCATGAGGTGACCAGGGCTGTGGGGTGGCTGTGGGGACAGGAGATGGGGGACAGGACTGGAGGGACAGAAATGGGGAGACAGATTTGGGGAGGCATCATGGGGCTGGTGCAGCTGTGGGGACAGGGACAGGGGCTCAGGGATGCAGGGACAGGGACAGAGGGACAAGCACTTTCACCTAGTCATTTGTCACCATGGAGGTAAGACCTACTCATTCCTTTGCTGAAATTCACAGGCAAAAGATTCCCTCCAATTATTTGACATATTTAAATCCCTTCTCAGAAGTTACTGACAGCAGAGTAGGGGTCTCTTGAGGGTCTCTGGTGGTCATTTGGGGAACATCCCACTCCTCAAATTCTCCTCGGATGCTCAAGAGCCTCCTACAACCACTTGCTTCCCCCTGAATGCATTCCAGCGACCTTCTTAGCAGGACTACTCTATTCTCAAGGCTGAGGCAGCCACTTGCACACAGCAATCACTGCCCTGGGGGAATAGAGGGCTCAACACTGTTTGTTCATGCAAATGGAATTCATGATTTGTTACAGTTCAATATTTTCTCAACACCTTCCTTCTCTGGGAATCGCTCACAAGCATTTCCTCAATGCACCTTGAAAATGGTTTTGCTGACTGAAGCCACATGGTGCCTTTCCTTCAGCAATTAAGAAAGAAAACACAAATTGCCTACTGAAACCCTTCTGCTCCCTTCCTTCACTGCTCAAGCACAACCCACTGGCTCATCCCCGATTCCCTTGGTGATATATGAGGTAATATTTGGCTGCAGCCAAAAGATTATTAGAAAAAAGAATGAAAGTTGTTGGTTTTAGGTGTTGTTATTGAGGGTTTGGATTTGTTCTAGTTGATTTGTTGGGTGTTGCTGTGAGCTGGGAGAGGGGCCAAGGTGAAGACCAGACCAAAAGGGAAGTAGGATAAGACAGACAAGTAGACTGTGAGGAGAGAAGATAAGTTCCCCAGGATCCAGCCAAAGGGAAAGGGGAGATGGTTTGCCCTGGGCTGGGAAAGGCAATAAAAAGCAGCGTTCTATTGGGGTGTGTGTGTGTGTGTTAGGCTCTTGGGAGAGTGAGATCCACACCCAGCTCAGGTGAATTCTTACTAAGAAACTGTTCTCTTTTGCTTTGATGACTTTGTCCCCATTGAATTTCATCGAAGAGTTGGCTCCTTTCTAACACCTCTCTCCCAGCAGCTCAGGGCTGTATTGCACAGTGCTTGCTGTGTGCCAGACAGCACAAAGCAGGCTGGCCTGGTGCCCCTGAATATTTCTGCACAACACTCTGCATTTCACCCCTTTGCTCTGGCTCGGTGCAGAGCTCCAGGAGTGCAGGCGCTCCCTCCCAGAGCTGTGTGAGGCCCTGGCTGCTGCAGATGTGCCCTGACAAGGTGTCCCTGCCTGAGGCTGCCCTCGGTTCCCCTGGCAGAAGTGCCGTGCCTGAAGGGCGCTGCCCTGTGCTGGAGCCTGCGGAGCAGCCCGGCTCCCTCCCGCTGTGCCCGGAGTGCTGCACACACTGCTCACCTTTGCCAGCAGTTCCAGGGCAGCCGGCACAAGAGCAGGAATGCTCAGCCAGGCCTGCAGCCCTCGGCTGTCCTTTGCCTTTCTCTCCTGCTGTGCAGACTCCACAGGGCCAATGCCACCAGGCTGTGCTGTGCCCAGCACGGCTGCGCTTCCCCTCGGGAGCGGCAGCTGCCAGCCGGGCTCTGAGAGCCGAGGATTCGCCCGGGGCCACCAAGAGGCACCCAGGGCCGGGCTGCTGCCTCTTGCAGCTCCAAGGGCCTCATGGCAGCCTCCTCTGCCCAGGCTCAGGCTGCTCCCGGCTCTGCCAGGGCTCTGCTGGGGCTCCGGCCTGGGCAAGGCAGGGCCCAGTCTCACCTGGCAGTCGCTGACAGCTCTGCACCAGCTCTGCACCTTTCCCAGCAGCCTCCCTGATCTTTCTGCTTCCTCACTTGAGCAAAACTCTCCTCCAGCCAAAGAGATTGTACTTAGGGATGCAAATCCAAGTGGAAGGAAGCCAAATGCTCTCCAGTCATAGCTCAAGGCCTGCATCTGCACAGGATATTTGGGCTGCCCCCACTCCTCCTTTGGTTTTGCCTGCAAATGCCACTGCCCTTTCTGCCCCAAACACAAGTGCCACAGCTGGGGAAAACCCAGCCAGTGGGCCATATTCCAAAGACACTGTGGTCTGGAGAGAATGAATGGTGCCTTCCCCACTTTCAAACCCTACCAAAGAAGCCATCGATGTCACTTTCCAGGTCTAAGGAAAAACAGACAATTCAGAAGGAAATGTTGAGCTTTCTTACAAACTCAGAAGGAGGGAAATCTTTGAAATAATTTAAAGTAAGAGAATATTTATTTATTTAGAATCTTATGTTAATACCCTACTCTACAATACGAGCTAAAAACCTACTCTACAATTCCAGCTATAGCCTGACTCATTAATCCTCATCTAAGAAGGTGTATTGGTTTAGGATAAATTAGGGGGAGAATCTCTAAAAGGGAGTCCCCTCAAACAAACCTCCACCACCCCTCCCCCCCCAGCCCGGGGTTGGGAAGGAAATTCTTTGGAGGAGAAAAAAGTGGAAAAAAACGGTTTTATTGACAAACGAAAAACTCTCCCCACCCCGCGTGGAAGGAAAAGCTCAGGATTACTCAGGAGTAGGGCACAAAGCTTCTTTGGCGGGCTCCGGGTCTTCTCAGACGTCTCGGGTCAGATCATTTCCAGAGCCGGTCCAGTTTTGGGGGTGGGGGGAAGGGAAAAAAGAGGGGGAAAGAAAAAAAAAAACGGAAAGCAGGCAGCAGGAGCAGCGGCAGCAGCAGCCAAAGCAGCAGCAGTGGCAGCAGCAGTAGCAGCTGAAGCAGCAGCAGCCAAGCAGCAGCTCAGCTCGAGCAGCAAAAGCCCGCGAGCAAAACAGCGCTGCTAGACATAACAAAAACAGTCCACTGGTATGGGATAGAGGCACCGTCAACCCAGAACAGAAGGTAATTGTCAAAGTATTTTCATGGTGATCCTCCCATTGTTGTTGCCTCTTTCCGCTTCTTGACAGCAAGAATAAGTGGTGCCAGGCTGGAAGAAGGCTTGGCCAGCGTCACAAATGGATGCTGCACAAAGGAAAAAAACCCAACAATGAAGCATTACTTCTCAAGCTAAGAGCCTCTAAGGCAGGGCAATATTTTTTAATGAAAAGGGGATTGAGTCTGAGTAGGCCTAAGGAGCAACAGTGGGGCAACAGTGGCACAGCTTGCTGCAAGAGCTGCTAAGTGCCCCAGCCCTGGAAATATTTCAGGTCTGAGCATTGCGATCTCTTTCAAGATGTCCCTGCTTATGGCAGGGCACTTGGAGCAGATGAGCTTTCCAGGTCCCTGCCAGCCCAGCCCAGTCTAGGATTCCTGGCTGTTTTCCTTTGAACAGCACCAGGAGTGGAGGTGAGGAGGAGGGGGCTCATGTGATGCCTTGCACTTCAGTGGAGGAGGAGCTCATCCCTGGGACACTGTTTCACCTGCAGCCCCTGGGCATTTTACCTGCAGGAGCTCCTGAGCAGACCAGCGCTGCGCCTCGTCTGTCTGCAAGCAGCAGCTCAGGAAGTGATGCAGCAAAGGTGAGAGGAGCTCGGGCTGCCGCAGCTGTGGGGTCCCTTCTGTGGCTATCAGGTGTTTAGCCTGGAGAAAAAGGAAACACGAGTCTCTCACCTGCTTCTTTCACTGTGTCTGTAACTGCTCTCCCAGATCCCATTGTTTAAGCTCCACTCTGCAGTGGCAGTTTGTTTCTGCCGTGGCAGAGAGGCAGAGATGCCTTTCCTGTACCAACAAAAAACCCAAACCCCAATGCAGCCACAGCTTTTCCAACATCCAGCAGATCTGGCCTTGGCAGCTGATTTCATTGACTGACCTTGTGAGTGGAAACTACATCAGCAAAAGCACCTTTGCTTCTCTGAGCATTCCCTTGACCAGCTTGACAGGCTATTTGGAGGAGGGACTTTGCTATACTAACTCACTCTACTGTTTCCAAGGATTATGACCTGAAAAGCATCTCTGCAGTGCTTGTTGGTCCCTTAAGCACAGCTGCCACCAAACCAAAGTCATCAAGCTTTTTGCTTGGTTCTTGAAAAGAATGGTAATTGAAAGTAAAGAAAGGAAATCCCTCAGTTATTTCTCAGGTAAGGAAACAAACATTTGGAATCTCATCTTCAACACAGACACATGAAGATGCCTGCACCAATGTCTTGGGATACAAAAAAAGCCTGTTTGGCCACACAGGAAACACCTGCAGGTGTGTTTCTTAGCAGACTGCAAATTTCAGCTTCCCTTATGTGGCCAAAGGAAAATTTTGGTGGTGAAATCAGAAGGAGAAATGCCATCCCTATGGTAGCCTTCTGCTCATTTGGATACTCAGGTCAATGCATTCATGGTGTACCCATCCTAGAAAGTGCCAGGAAACAAAGGGGTGGTTTTGGCAGGCTCTGCACATCACCAGGCTTCAGCTTGGTGACATGGAGAAAGTGGCTTGGCTTAGGAAGGAAATATGGTCACTGAGTGTTTCAGCAGCACTGCACAAGAAGCACAAGAGCCTCTGTGACCTTCACCCCCTCATGTCCATGTTGCAGGCAAGTTTCCCTGTGAGAAGAATGGGGGTGTACTTCTTCTCTCCAAACCACTGTTTTAGAAACTTTGCTAGGTTTGGGTTTCTTTCCTTCATTTCAGGAAAGATGACACCAGTTCTAAGATGCTTGTTCCCTGTTAGTAGGGCCATCTCCACAGCCAAAAGAGCTGGAACGACTTCTAAGCCAAAGCAAAATGTTGCCTGAGCATGGAGATTGTTTGCATGGGGTGAGGCTGGAGTTACCCCAGTGATGCACCCAAAACTACAGCAGATGCTGATGTGCTGCAGAGACATTTTTAGAAAGGGACCGTGGTGTAGTAGTTCCAGCAGATGGCAATGGGATTTTGTCCAAGGGCAGACAGAAGGTGGGATAGGTGAGAAAGACAGCGGGATCAGGGAGTATTGACACCTTACCATGCGAGGACTTTCATTCCAGTAAGGGACTTGTCGTTCTGCCATTTCAATGCCCACAATTCCAAAGACCAGATGTCCACTTTGGGGCCATAGGGTTGACCTTTGACTACTTCAGGCGCCATCCACCAAGGAGTCCCGATCACCGAGCTGCGTCTACTCCGCTCAGGGGTGAGTAGAGCAGAGAAGCCAAAATCAGCTGGGGAGAAAGCAAAAGACTGTTTTTATTTGAATACTGTGCAGGGAGGAAAGCAAGCAAAAGAATTGCCCAGGAGAAGTTGGAGAATGTGCTGTTGAATCTCCTGGACAACTGTCCCTGCTCTCTTTCCTCAGGACTTTAGCCAAGGAAATATGGCATTGGCTACTTCAGAAATCCCCACAGATTTTACACTGCCTCCAGCAGTGGCTTTTGTTCCCCTGAAGCTTTGCACTTGTAGCTCCCTCCCTTGGGAATGGACACACACAGAGCGCAGCCACTCTGGACTGCTTGTTCCTTGTGCTAGGTCTGTTCATGTGGCAACCGTGTGGTCAGCTCACAGCAGGGGTCCCTGCACTGCCACCAACACCAGTTTTTGGGGGCTGGCAGTCACTCCAAAGCAGCCCCACACCCCACATGTCCCTGGAATGCTGCACCTGACCAAGAATACACTGACCCAGCTTGACAGAGCCATCGGTTCTGAGGAGGATGTTGAGGCTCTTCACATCCCGGTGCATCACATGGCTGGAATGCAGAAAATGCAGTCCTTGCAGGCACTGAGAGAGAAAACAGAAAGAGGAGGGCAAAAATCCCTGAAGTGATTTCATCAGACAAGAAAGGAAACAGCTCTCAAAGATTCCCTCTCCAGGGGAATGGGGAGTAATGGCAGAACACAGTGCCAGGGAGAGCAAGAGCTTGCTGCTCCTACACTGGCAGAGCAGCACCTTTCTAAAGAAAGGCATGTCAGCTTTGCAAAGAGCAACAGCAACTGCTCTTGTAGACTGTCCCCTGCAAACCCGCCACAATGACTGCTGCTGCAGTGGATGTGCTCAGAAGTAAAGAGCATTTTGGCTGCACTGCTGACCTTTCCAGCTGAGCACTGAGAGAGGTGAGTCTCTCTTTTGTCTTTGCTGTTTGTTTCAAATGCTGCCACCACCACCTTTGCTTTTACAGGCAAGGAATGCAGTGCAGACAGGCAAAGGTTTAGGGAGGCGTGATGGAGAACAGCAAACAAGAGAGAGAGTGAGAATGCAACAGCAGGAGATAAGAGGACAAGGACAGAGTCCAGTGAGTGTAGGGGCACTGGCAGGCAGTTCACTTGAGATGCTCCTGCTTGCCCAGAGCATAGCAGCAACACAGAAACAAAGCCTGGCACATGGAGTTGCTCCTGTTCTGAGCCCTTTTCCCAGACAATCCTGCCGCAGCCTTTGGAAGCACAGGTGGGATCCCTCACCTCACGACTGACAACTGCAATCTCGTCTTCACACAGGTCAGCCACATTGATGACGTCAAACAGACTGCCTCCATCCATGTACTCCATGACCAGCCAGAGTTCCTCATGCACAAGGTAGCTGAAAGAAGGAAATAAGGCTGTGCAGATGAACAGGCATGGCTACGCTGGTTTTGTGCTTGATTCTCGTTTCCAGGTGCCTTTGTGACAAGTGCAGAATTAAAGGAATTGACATTCCCTCTAGGCTGTGCCTTGTTTGCAGTCTGTGCAGTCTCAAGGAGAATGGCACAGCTGTGAAAACGGAGATGTCTTAGATGGCCAGCAAGGGAGAAGTGCAGTTGAGTGACAGGCCAGATGAAAAACGTGTCACGCGTGGTCTTTCTGGAAATAAGCACGTAGTGTTCTTGGCATGGACAGCCATGGGAAAGAGGGGCAACAAGCCAAGGGAAATCCTCTCTAGGATGGTTCATTGGCATTGAAGAAACTTCAAAAAATCAATCCTGAGACAACATGGAGGCAGTGAACTTACAGGATATTGACTCCCTATGACAGCGTTGATCCAGGTTTTTGAACCGTTTTCCAACCATGTGTTTGAAAGCCAGAGATGACTCATGCAGAAAAAATGCACTCTCTTCCCATCCATTGGAGATGAGTAGAGAAATAAGAATTAGCCAATAATTATCAGCTCTCTTTTCTGCCAGTGTCCAAAGTGGGTTTTTAACCTTGCACGCTTTTAGTATGTAAACAAACACATACAAATACATACATTAGTATGTAATCATGACCAATCAAGCCCACAACCACTCACCTGTCTAAATAATTCACAATAAAGGGACTCCTCTTCCTCCTCATGACTGTGATTTCAGTAATGGTGTCTAGCTTGCTGCTCAGTCCTTGAAGAGCTATTTTCTTGATGGCCACCTAGAATGACATTGAAAATCAGTAACTTTAGCAGCTGGTGGCACGAGACCACACCACACACGGAGCGAGTGATTTTGCAATGACACAGCCAAGCCAAAGTGCCAAAGTGCCTTGTGCTCAGACAAAGGAGTAATAAGGAACTGACATCCCAACAGCCCATTTCTCTGCTCCTCTGGGGGCCAGTTTCAGGACATGTGGCCATCGATCTTTTGCCTTGTCCACTTGTTAACAGTGGTGTCTCAACTATCACCCACAAAGCTCGGAGCACACTCTCTGTTTGTCTGTCTGTACATCAGAAGAAGTAATCCCTGCCTTGGTTCTCTGTGGATACATCTTGGGCTCTAAGCAGGGCTTAGGACTTTCAGGGATGCCTTGCAGATCTCTCCCCACGTGCAGTTCCCAAGTGCAGCACTGCAGGTGGCTAAGGAACTGCCAGGAACCTTCAGATGTGTTTGCTGGCAGCCAGAAATGAGAATTTGGAACTCATTCAGGAGAATAGATCCAGAGAGCAGTGAGGTGCTCTAAGGCACCACCTTTGTTGGAGCAATTGAGAGCCAGGGAGAGCATCCTTCTCTGAAAGGAATCACTTCCCTCCTTGCCTTCCTTCTGGCAGCTGAGAAGGACAAAGACTGTCCCAAATGCAATTGGCAGGCTGACCTCAGTCTGTGCTTCTTGTGCCTTTGCAGCACAGCTCTACCCAAAGCTCCAGCCACAGCTGAGACAAGAGAGGAAAGCCCTGGAGAGCAGCAGAATCTGCAGGGGCTGTTGACATTTACCTCTGCTCTTGTGGCAGTGTCGACGGCTCTACAAACATCTCCAAAACCCCTAGAAACAAAAGAGCAGCAAAGAAAGGAGAAGCCATTTAGATCTTGGAGGGAAAGGCATCCCAGACAGGAGATCTCTGCTGGAAATGCCTCAAAGCTGCAGCATGCAGGAGGGGTCTGCCAGAAGGCAGATGATGCATTTTCCTCACAAGTGCATGGGCACTGGGCCTGTTCCTGCAGCACTGGGCTTTACTGACTCAGCTCAAAAGGCCATTCATCTTGGATGAATGGATTCTTTCATCTTGGATTTCAGTTTCTAAACTGGACAGTTTTTAGCCTGACCTCGGACTATTTCCTTCAGCAAACTCTTGGGAAGAAATGTTCCTGAGAACTGTTATCTCACTGCTGTGAGAGGGGGTGCTTGCTGTTTCTGGCAGTGTAATGGAAGTGTCCTGGACAATGCCTTCTGAGCACACTTCCAAATTCTGGCCGGCACTGAGAGATGGGGCATCCCAGTGTCTGAGGATGTTTGCAGCTTGCCTGGCTTCACACTTGAGAGATATTCCAGCAGCAAATCACCTGCCCCATGGCTGTGTAGAAGGAACTGTGCTTGGACTCACCCTCTGCCAAGATGTTCCAGTTCAATGAATTTCCTCTGGGGATTTTCCTTGGTCACCACTTTCCCTGAAGGAAAGAAAATGCAAGATGCTCACTTGAAAGCAGAGATCCCACCAGCCAAGAGATGCAAAAGGCAGCCCCACTGTCTGGGGCTCTGACTTCTTTGTGGTTCAGCTGCACAACAAAAAGCTGGCAAAGCCCAAGCAGGAGCACTGACAAGCAATGGGAAGAAGGCACAGCCAGAGCCAGCCCCTTCCAAGCTGGTGCCCATTCAGGACACAACAGGATTGGCTTTGGGATCAGACACACCCAGGTGCAGATCAATGCCCTTTTTGTGCCAACACCTGCTGGTAGACAGAGAGTCAGCTGGGCTCTGTTCTCAGCCCCACCAGGTCTTGTCTGAGAGCACAGCACTGGCAGCTGTTCTGGGCAGGAAGCAGATTCAATGACTTGTGCTGCAGAATCACCAAGGGCTTGATGTGTGTTCCTGGAGACTGATCTGAGCAGGGCTTGGGCCAATGGGTAGGATTGTAACAGTCATGGGAATGAGTGGGAATCAGGGATGAAAAAGTGCCATGGATCTGAGGAATATCCAGCAGCGGGGCTGGAGGCTGGCTCCTGAGAAATGCCTACAGTGCAGTTTTATCTGATCATGCCACAGCAATGTGTCTCTTGGACACATCTTTATAAGAACAAAACTGGGATATTAAATACAGATTGTTCTCAAAGCATCTGTTTTTTCATTGGGGGCACAATGAAAACACCTCTTGCTCTCTGTTTCTGCTGCCACCTGATGTTCTTTCAAAGGAGTTCTCACTGACAAAAATATAATATTCTCATTAAAAAAACTGTAGATGTAGTAGTGGTAATAAGAAAAGTCATAAAATGACACCAGTAAGACACATGGGGCAGAAGAGCACCTTTAGGATGGAGAAAAACACTCGACCAAAAAAAATCCAGAAAAAAACCAGAACTAAAAACAAAACCACAACCAACAGACAAAGTGCCCAAACCAATCACTTTCTGTGAAGTCTTTTTGCTCTGGGTAAGAAGTCAGGAGGCTAAGGAGAATTTAGGAAGCTAACCATTCTCTCCAGTTTGGCCACTAGCACACAGGACTTGCCTGTGACACTTGCTAGGTCACAGCCTTGTGCTGATGCAAGAACAATCCCTGCTTCTGCCTGTAGCAGATGGGGAAGCTCAGGCAAACCCAAGCATGTCCAAGCTGCCCTCAGAGGCAGCAGGAACACCCAGAGCACTCTCTTGCTGCCTTGGAGCACAGCATTTCCTGTGGGGACTCCTCAATGTCCCTGTGACACCAAACTGAGGAGGATCATTGGGTGCAGCTCTGCTGACACGTGCACACCATGCACTGTCCCTCAGAGAAGAAAGACACCAGACGTACTCAGGAGCTCCAGGCACTTGTCCTCCATCTGCTGTTGCTGAGCAGCAGCTCTGTCAGTGCTGGAGATGAACAAACTGCCTGGGCTCCCCTTCTTAGCTTGGGCAGCAAAGGCTCCTTTAGGTGACACTGCTGCTGCTGCTGCTGCTGCAGGTTCAATAGAAGAGCCTGTGTAGAGCTGAGACAAGAAAGGAGTTTGTGTCAGAAAAGTGGCTGCAGAGATGAGCCCCAGATCCCATTGCAAATGCAAGCCCTTAGGGAGATGCTGTCAGCCACATGCAGGGCTCTGCCATGGGTTTTTTTCTGATGTCCAGTTCTCAAACTGGATGGGTCAAACCCAAAGGCTGGTTTTACTCCACTTCATGGCCAGATTCATTTTCCACTTTCTCCAAAATGCATTGTCATGGATTTTCTGAAGGGTGGCTGCCAAAATGACCATTCCACTTTCTCCCAAGGACTCTCTTCCCCCTCCAAGGGCTGCAGACACACTTGCAGGTGCTTGTTCAAATGTTCTACCTCCTCCCACGGAGTCCTCTTTTCCTTCACCATTTTCAGAATGGGCTCAACTGGCAGCACTTCTGCTTGGGACAGTTCCTGTGCCTCACAGGAATCTCCAGGCTCCTCGTTGCCAGTCCCTTGCTGGAAATCTTTGCAGGCTGCCAGGCCAGATGTCCACACGCTCACCTCAAGTCAAAGAGAACAAAGCAGTCAGAGAGTGCAGCTTGTCCCTGTCAGCCCAGAGTCACAGACTGTGAGGAAATGGAGAGCACCACTTTGGCGACTGCAGTGGCTATTGCTCTTTCACTCACTTGTTTCTCTAGAGCCTCTGGCTTGTCAAGGAGGAGAAGAATTTTCTTTTCTCTTTCTCTTTGAATTTTCATTTCTTCCTCCAGCCTCTCGTGCATTGCCTTGATCCTAGCCTCAGTTTTCTGCAGCTCTTCTTGCAGCTTCTCACCGAGGTTCTTCTCCATTGCCTTGATCCCAGCCTGAATTTTCTGCAGCTCTGCCTGCAGCTTCTCACCCAAGTTCTGTAAAGAAAGAGAGGGAGAAACTCGGATGAGTGGAGTGGCTGCCGCTCTTCCACTCACCTGGTTTTGTTGATCGGGCCTCTCCTGATGGAGATTCTGGTGATCTTCAGTTCTCCTAAAGTCTTCTGTGTTCCTCTTGACTGCCATGATGTTCTGTAGACACAAATACAGAGCAAGTGACTGGGAGCTGCCATCAGGCTCAGCTTTTCCTCTTTCAGCCTCCAAATCACATTCATTCAGCCACTTCTTTCTGCTTCCCCTCCCACCTCTGCTTCCACTGCAACTCTGCCTGCAGAGGCAAAAGAGCAACCTGGCAACAAAGGCACCAAAATCCCTGACTTCAAGCAGCAACTCCATGTCCCCAGGCTGTCTCTCAAATGCTGCCAGGTAAGCACACCCAAGAAGCTCAAGGGGACAAACCACCCCAAAGAGCTGCTGTTGTCAGATCAATATCTGGTGCCTGGAGCTACTTGGCAAGTCTGTGCAGGGGGACAGGTGTCTCCAGACCACAGTGTCCCCTCCATATCCAACAAGGCTGAGCACAGGGTCTTTGACAGGCTCCCTCCTCTGCAGACAGGGAGCCTTCCTGCTTCAGGCTGGCCCCTCTCAGAATCCCAGCCAGCTGGGGCCTGAACATGACAGGTCAAAGCCCATTGTCCAGGTGTCACTGGCTGAGGGGAATGGCTAGGTCCTGGCAGGACTGCAGCACTCAGCATCCTCAGCCACCAACAGCAAGTGCTGGCTGCTCAGAAACTTGCAGCTCTGCCTTGCACTAAAGACAGCACCCTCCAGAAGTGGCACTTACTGTCCTGGAAAGGTCTGGCTGTGGTGTGACCACAGCTGGAGGATTGTGGTCATTTGGCTCCTCTATGGCCTCTTCTGCAGGAGCAGAGGGAGCCAGAGGAGAGTCTGCTCTTGGTTCTGTGCTCTGTGGACAGACAGGAGTGTGAGGCACAGGCCAGGACCTATCATTTATAACGTTATTTCTATTCAGCTCTACAGCCAGCTCTACTAAGGCACAAATCATCAGCTTTGATAGCAATGGGATTCTAAGTCTCTCAGAGTCAATTCAAATGGGCTGATTCAAGTGTACTGCTAATTGCTCTGAAGTAGATATTCCCCCTGGCTACTATGGGGAAGCAACGTTGTCTCTGCAGAACTGGGCTTTTAGTTCTTTTCCAGCTCTGAAATGGAAAATTCGAAAATAGCCAGGGATGCCTTTGCTCTTGCTGCTGCAGACATGGAAATGGATTTTCTTTCAGCCTACTCAGCTGGCCCTCGACACTCTACTGCCACAGCCCAAGCTTGTAGCTTGCCCCACAATTCTTAAACAGCAGGAACATCAAATGTTCCTTTCTCACTCACCTCAGGATTGGCACCTCTGAACACACGTGTCAGGTGACCTGCAGTGGGTAAGGGAAAATGAACCAGATCCTTTGAGAAAACTGGAGACAACCACAGCATTTTTAGAAGGTCTTCCAAGAAGGTCTCCCAGTCTACATTTTTCAAGTTGCCTGCTTGCCCCAGCAAAGGGAGGAAATGACAGACTCTGCTGCCACAGACTCTCCCATGGAGGGAACACAACCCCTGCAGGTTCCCTTGCAAATGCTGCCCACAGAGCCCTGGCTACAGACACCCCCTTTTGAGCTGAACCTGTTGACAGGAGCTTTACCCAAGTGCCATCCCAATGGTCTTCCTGTTTCTAAAGCAACTCCATCACTGAGAAAGGGCAGGAAGACATACAAAAGCCAGGCTAGGTTCCACCCAGGCAAAAGCTCTACTTACGTGTCAGGTGAGTCAAGAAATAGCCGGAGTAAGCGATGCCATAAACAGAGCAAACTGCAGCAGCGAGTGGCCCAATCATTGTGGCACTGCTGTGCAAGTTTGCAGACTGCCCTAACACTATCTTCTAACAATATGCTCTAATGCTATGCTCTAACTCTAAGCTCTAACACTATACTCTAACACTATGTTCTAACACTATGCTCTAACACTGTTCTAACACTACGGTCTAACACTACACTATAACACTGTGCTCTAATGCTATGCTCTAACTCTGAGCTCTAACACTATACTCTAACACTAGGCTCTAACACTACGCTCTAAGAAAAAACAAGGTTGCTGTCTGACAAAAGCCTGAAGCAGGAGGGTGAGCTCCTGCTCTGAGCAAACCCGAGAGCTGCTCTGCCACCACTGAGGCCTTCCGTGCACCAAGGCAACCTTGTGATGTCAGCACGAGGACGTGGCAACCGTGCCCTGACATCACAAAGGAAACGTTCTGCCCTGCTCTGTGAATTCATGCAGATGGACAGATTGATGTTTGTGTAGGCCTGGGCTGCATTGTGACCTCTTTCCCCCCCTCGGCTGCCTTTTTCATCCCTTGTTTTTCCCCCTGTGCCCCCTCTGTTCCCTGTCCCTGTGCTGGGTCCGAGCTGGCGGCCGGACCGGGCGGAGCAGCAGTTCCAGCCCCGGGTGTCCCTGGAGCGCTGGGAGCTGCCAGTGGCCCCAGGCCCTGTCCCCTGAGGAGCTGCTGAAGGACGGTGGGACAGAGGGGGCTGAGGGGGCTGAGGAGGCAGTGACGCTGCAGGGACAGTGACCTTGAGGTGCTGGGGGCACTGAGGGCTGTGGGGGAGCAGAGGGCGATGGTGGAACGGAGGTGACAGGGCAGTGGCACAGGCTGAGGGGGGTGGTGGGTCTAAAGGGACAGGATGGGTCAGAAGGGATTGAGTGGGGTGGGAGGACTGTGAGGGGCTGAAGAAACTGAAGGGGGCTGGGGCTTTGCCGAGAGGACGGTGGGGCTGAGGGGATGGAGGGGGCCAGCAGGGAGCACAGAGGGCTCCGGGACTGCAGCTCTGCCAGGCCTTGGAAGCAATTCCAGAGCCTCCACTTTTGCCACAGCTGCCCTGCAGACCTTGGGGACAGGCAGAGACTGACAGGAGGCAGCAGGGAGAAGCTGAGGGCCACCAGCTCCAGCAGTGACCAGGGAGCTGCTGCTGCTGCTGCTGCCAGCCGAGAGGTCGGGTGAGGCCGCAGGGCCGGTGAGGCAGGCTGGGGGTGAGGGTGGCGTGGGCTTTGGCCGTGGGCAGTGCCTGGCTGGGCAGGAACAGGTTCTTGGTGTGAAGTTCCCTGGAGGAACTCCCAGGGCAGTTGCTGCCAGGATCAGCAGCAGCAGAAGGCAGCAGGATCTGCTCCTTTTCCTGGCTCTGTGTGCAGCTCCCAGGCTGTGATGGCCCCTGCTCCCACAGAGCCCTTGCCCATGGAGGCTGCAGGGTCAAAGCAATCCCATTGCCAAGAGAGGCTTGGCAGCTGAAGTCCACTGCCCTTGTGTTTTGGGCTTGAATGGCTCTCATGCCAAAGCACAGCAGGTAACCAGGGCTTTGGAAGGCAGAGCCTTTCGAGGGAAAGAGAGATCAGGCACTCACATGCCTGAGACTCCTTCAGTTCTATGCTTCTGTAGAATGAGAAAGAAGCAAGGTGGGCAGAGAGAGGCACATGCAGTCCTTGGAAAAAACATGGTGCCCCACAAAGTGCTGTGGGAGAAGAAAAACAGGGAGCAACCTTGCCTTGTTTACCATAGCCTGTGTTTTCTGCAGAGGAGACAATGGGATGGACAGGAGGGGAGGGATGACTGTGATAACCCAGTCTGCCTGGCTGTGTACTGACAGACTCTGTAGCAGTCAGCATTGTAGGAAATGCCAGATTGTTATTTAGCACCATGACACGCTGCTGCTTCATTGCAAAACTGCCTCAGCCTGGAGAAAGTCAGCTGAATTTATTATCAGTTGAAGTAGATGTGGTGAGAAACAGTGACACAGATTAAAACAGGTTTTCTAACCTCCTCACCCAGAGGGAATTTTGTGTTGCGTTTTCTTCATTGTATGCACAACCTTTTTGAGTTGTTCTGTATCCTTCAGGGAGGTATCCACTAGTGACCAAAAAATAAAAGGGGGGTCATGGCATTCATTCTCTTTAACACATATTTGCACTAAACTGCAGCTTAAACTCAGTAAGGCAAAGGAGATATTTTCTTTAGTCATGCAGTGTGGAATAAATGGTGCAGGAACAGCCACAATCCAAGCTGTAAGAACAGCCTGTTCTTGGTCCTAACAGGACATGGTGTACAAGAAAGCGCCACAATCCCAAAGATTCACCTCTTCAGTAAAAGCAGAATGGTTCCTGGTGTCAAACCAGCAGGTGATGGAAATAACAAATGTCCCCGAGCTGGGGCAGAAGCCTGGGAGTCCAAGGCTTGGCAAAAGAGAGCTCGCCAAGGCAGCCCAAGGTGCAGGCAGGCATTTGGCTGGAGGCAAGAGGGAGCTGGTGCTGCCAGCATGGGAAGGGACTGCAGGCAGAGGAGCTGGCCAGCGGCAGGGAGTTTCCACTCACTCCCAGTTGCTCCCAGTAGCTTCCAACATGATTCCCTGCTCAGAGCCACTCCAGCTGTCACACAGACACAAAGAAATGACACGCACACCCTGAGATGTCCAGGGCAGAAAAGAGGCAGTTTATTTACGAACTTCAACATTTCTAGAATTCCAGCAGTGACTGTGGATTGGAGGAAGAAAATCTTCCTCTTCAGCCACACTGGGTAACCCAACAGTCCACCAACACTTGAACAGGCCATGCAGGCTGCCAGCGTGCTGGCTGGCATCAGGCGGGGGGGTCGCTGCCACAGCCGTGGCTCCTGACAGGCACTGAGCCCCATCTTCTCCCTGACTGCTCACCTGAGCAGGGGGAGTTTTTCTTCATAAATTCCAGTAGACTGCAGCTGCTTCACATCGCTGCCTTTCTGCCGTGCCTCTTCCCCCCCTGCCGTCTCCTCGGCGAGGCTTCCTGCCGGGGCAGCAGGGATGTTTTCAGTTGGCTTTTCCGCTCTTCCTCCATTCCTCTTTCCACCGTCCTGCAGCATTCGAGGAATCCAAGGGTCTGGTCCCTATCTCGGGGGCCACTTGCAGAAGAATCAAGAATGGACCATCACTCCATGATCAATATGATCAAAGTGAGCCATTTATTGCAATGTGACAGTGCCTTTTATACAGTTTTCAGCCTTAATCACGCGTTACGTGCTGCTTTGTAATTGGATATACCCTAAAAGCCCACGTCGGCCTTTTAGCCCGGACTGGTTGATGGCGTTTGCACATCCAGCAGGTTGATGCAGTCCTTCATTTGGCTTCTATCCAATTCTCATATTCTGAAGCTGTTAGCATCCTTTGTTCTTCTTGGGACATGACTTCTGTCATCTTTTGTTCCTTCTTGTACGTGGCTGCTCTGCCCTTGAATGGTTACAGGCCTTATTTATCCAGAGGAGCTGGATTGCTCACATGTCCCCATTTCTGGAGGAACCCATCCTTCACACCTCCTCACCGCCCCCCATAAACGGGAGTGGGGCAAACTGGGAAGCTTTACTGGGAACACTGGGAGCAGCCGGGCTGGGACAGAGTGCCAGCGGGGCTGGGGGACACACAACCCCCCAAAATCAGCGTGGGGACAGAGCAGGGGGTCCCGGCTGGGCCCGAGGCCACAGGGAGGGGCTGCGGCTGCTGCTGGTTCAGGAGCTCTGTGGGCAGAGAAAAGGGGGTGACACCGGGCTGGGGGGCCCCGGAGGAAGAACACATGGTCAGGGGAGGGGGGACACGACCCCTGGGACCCCCCCTCACCTTCCTGCACAGGTAGAAGCAGAGCCCCAGCGCCAGGAAAATGAAGCCCAGCACGAAGCCCCCGATCCCCGTCAGCATCTTGCTGTGGGCAGCGTCCAGCAGCATCTCTGGGGGGTCTGCAGGGATCAGGACCCCCCAAAACCTCTCACAGACTCCCCAAGCCCCTCCAAGCTCCCTCTCAGTCTCCCCCAGCCCACCCAGGACCCCCTGAAACCTCCTCCCAATCCCTTCCCGGCCTCCCCAGGATCCACCAAAGCCCCTCCTGTCTTTCTCAGGATCCCACAACCCCCTCCCAGTTGCCCCTCACTGCCCCAGGACCTCCAAACCCTCTCCCAGTCCCTTCCCAGCTCCTCCAGGACTCGCCCAGACCCCTCCCAGTCTCTTCCCAGCACAAACAACCTCATCCCAAGCCCTGCTTTCCCATCACCATCTCCTCCCAGCCCCTCCAGGCTCACTCCAATCCCTCCCAGTTACACCCAAACTCGCTCCCAGCACCCCCAGCACCCCTGGAACCCCATCCCACCCTCCCCAGCATCTTCCAAACTCCTGCTTGGCCCTTCCACAGCCCCCAGCCCCTCTCCCAGTGCCAAGCAGGCTCTCCCCAGCTCCCTCTCAGTTGCTCCCAGTACATCCCAGTGCCTCTGCCTTCCCGGCCAGCGGCTCCCCCGTACCCCAGTGCCGCTCAGGGGCTGCTCCAGGCTGACGTGCCCCACCTGGAGCTGGAGATGACCCCGTGTTTGGGGGGGTTCCAGCAGCACCAGGAGCTGGTGGGTCCAGTCCCCACTGGGGACCACATCGGTGGCCACCACGTGCCCCGAGAGCTCCTGCTGGCCCTGGAACCACGTCAGCTGGTGGTGACCCCGTGTTTGGGGGGGTTTCCAGCAGCACCAGGAGCTTGTGGGTCCAGTCCCCACTGGGGACCACATCGGTGGCCACCACGTGCCCCGAGAGCTCCTGCTGGCCCTGGAACCACCTCACCCGGATCTGGGCAGGGTAGAAATCCATCCCGGAGCAGAGCAGGCAGCCGGGGCTGCGCTGGGAGCTCGAGGGCAGCAGCGAGATGGAAACGCTCTGGGGCACTGGGAGAGAGTGGGTACACACTGGGATCAGCTGGGGGGCACTGGGAGAGACAGGAGAGGGGTGGTGTGGCATTCAGAGGTCTGCTGGTGGGTTTTTAATAAGTTTTGTAAGTTATTAAGGTATTGTTAGGTTATTATCCCGATGGTTTGTTCCTGTTACCCCACCCCGGATGCGTTGGTTCTACCTCAAGGTGTCCCCTCCCTTGCCAGGCTGTCCTTCACCCCCAGACACACCGGCTGCTTTCTTCACCTGATGTCAATCCTCCCAAACCGCTGCCCTCATTTCCAGAGGTTTCTCTGTCAATCCTGATCTCCGCCTGGGTTTTCCCCTTTTCCACGCCACCCCGTTGGTGCAGGTGACCCTTTCCTCGCCCCTCGCCTTCCCGAGTGGCTGTCAGACTGTGGGAACCCCCTCACTGCCCTCCCCGTTGTGTCCCCGATTGGTTGGAAAATGCAACCTCCCCTTGACCCTCCCCCGGCTAAAAGAGAATGGAAAGGCAGGCACTTTCGGGTTTTGGCCACAGCACCCCTTGGGGAGTGAACCTGTAGGGAGCGCGTGGGAAATCCCTCTCTGTGTCCTCGGCTCCGATCCCAGAGGCAGCACAGCGAGAGCCCTGCAGAGCCGGCGGTTCTGCTCAGCACCGCGCTCCGAGCTCAGGAGCAGCGAGCACGAAGGCGGCCGCTGCAGGCGCCAGGGGCCGGGGAGTGCGAGCCGGGCTGGCAGATCCGGCCCGGAGCGTCAGCTGTGCCCGACGTGAGGGCTTTGGGAGAGCCCTGCGGTCCGGGCTCTTTGTTCCGGCTTCTTGGCACCTCCGGGAATTGGGAGCTTGTGGCAGCCAGAGCTCCGGTTCGAGCCATCGCGTTTTGGTCAGCGGAGCCGGCCGGAGAGGAAAAGGCAGCTTCCCAGCAGCGGGAGGTGTTTTCCAGGATCGGGGAGCTGCTTGTGGGTTTTCTTTGCTTCCGAGGCGGCAGGAGCTGGTGAGCAGGCGCTGCCCGGCAGGCGGGCTCGGGCGGTTCGGGTCGGAGGAGGCGCCGGCGGCAGCGGGACTCGTTCCGGGCCGTGCCGGCCTCGGCGAGTGCGGGCGGGGCTCAGCGTGAGCTGCTGACCCGGCGGGCGGGCTCGGGCGGGGCAGGGCTGTCAAATCCCTTCCCAGTAAATTGCAATCTCAGTTAGGAGCAAATAAAAATTAATGCGTTCCAAACCCATCCCCCACATCTGCTGAGAGTGGTTGAATAAAACACACCTGCTCATCTTTCCCACTTATTCTCTAAATAATCAAAGACATTTTTGGCATTTTTCCCCCGTTAGGTCTGAGCTTCAGAGTGGATGGAGAGGCCCCTGTGTCTGTGAGGAAAGGCCTCCTGTCGATGCAGAGCCACCCTGAATGTTCCCAAGGGCTCCAGTGTGGTGGCTCCCTGGTGTAATGGGAGCTCTGCCACCCCTGCCAATCCATGTCCCTGCAGGGGTGGACTTGCTCCTGGTGAGGGTGCTGCTGTCTGTGCTTGCAGTGTCTTGTGCCCTGCAGATGGAAGCCTGATTTCCTTCCCAGGGGCTGTTTGGGTCACTCTCCCCTGCCCAGGAGGGCAATGCCTCTGCCAGGTCCTTGTGGCCGAGCCGGTGCCCTGGGTGCTGGGGCCCCCTTGGGCCCTGGGGTTGATCCCTCAGGGGCTGTAGAAACTCTGTCATGGCCTTTGCCTTCCCCTTGGCCTTTTCCTCATCCCTTCCTGCCTTCACCTGCTGTGCCTTTGTGACTAAGTGCTCCAGGGGCTTCTTCTGCCCCTGCTGCAGCCCCCCTGAGTGCCTGTGGGTGCTCATCCTCTGACAGCTGCTGAGCTTTCTGCAAAACCATTCATTTCTGCAGTGCCCCAAACAACGTCATTCAAGGATAATCTCGATCCCTGCACGTGGAATCCCCATTTCCCAGCTGTTCCTCGCTGCTGGTCCTTGTGCTCCCCGTGCCCTCCCCAGCCCGTATCCCAGAGGCGGTGCCTGTCCTGCCGCAGTGTCCAAAGGCGGCTCCCCCGGCGGGCAGGGCCGGCAGCTCCACGGGGCCGGGCAGCGGCCGGGGCGTCCCGCAGCCTCCTGGGGGCCGGGGGCCACTGCCGGCCCTGCCCGGGGGGTGCTGGGCTCAGGCAGCGCCCGGCGCTGAGCCCCGGCTGCCCCACAGCCCCGGCCCAGCCCTGCAGCTCCCCACAGGCCCCCAGCCCGTGCTCCCGGTGCCGCAGCTCTGCGCCCGCTGCTGCCGCTGCCGGCACAGAGAAACCCCCTGAAATCCTGACCTCCTTGTTTTCCTCTCCTGGAGACCGGGGATACAAGGGATCTGGAGCAGCTGGCAAATTTTGACCATTACAACCTGCTGAACAACGTTCACATCAGTGATTTTTGTCCTTCTCTTTCTGTTTTCTCTCTCAGTGCCTGCAAGGACTGCATTTTCTCCACTCCAACCCTGTGCTGCACTGAGATGTGAAGAGCCTCAACATCCTCCTCAAAACCGATGGCTCTGTCAAGCTGGGTCAGTAGATTCTTGGTCACGTGCAGTATTCCAGGGACATGTGGGGTGTGGGACTGCTTTGGAGTGACTGCCAGCCCCCCAAAAATGGTGCTGATGGCAGTACAGGGACCCTTTGCTGTGAGCTGAGCACAAGGTTGCAGCGTGCACAGACCTAGCACAAGGAACAAGCAGTCCAGGGTGGCATTGCTCTGTCTGTGTCCCTTCCCAAGGGAGGGAGCTACAAGTGAAAAACTTCAGGGGAACAAAAGCCACTGCTGGAGGCAGTGTAAAAACTGTGGGGATTTCTGAAGGAGCCAGTGCCATATTGCCTTGGATGAAGTCCTGAGGAAACAGAGCAGGGACAGTTGTCCAGGAGATTCAACAGCACATTCTCCAACTTCTCCTGGGCAATTCTTTTGCTTGCTTTCCTCCCTGCACAGTATTCAAATAAAAACAGTCTTTTGCTTTCTCCCCAGCTGATTTTGGCTTCTCTGCTCTACTCACCCCTGAGCGGAGCAGACGCAGCTCGGTGATTGGGACTCCTTGGTGGATGGCGCCTGAAGTGGTCAAAGGTCAACCCTATGGCCCCAAAGTGGACATCTGGTCTTTGGGAATTGTGGGCATTGAAATGGCAGAACGACAAGTCCCTTACTGGAGTAAAAGTCCTCGCTTGGTAAGGTGTCAATACTCTCTGATCCCGCTGTCTTTCTCACCTATCCCACCTTCTGTCTGCCCTTGGACAAAATCCCATTGCCGTCTGCTGGAACTACTTCCACTATGGTCCCTTTCTAAAAATGTCTCTGCAGCACATCAGCATCTGCTGTAGTTTTGGGTGCATCACTGGGGGAATCCAAGCCTCACCCCATGCAAACAATCTCCATGCTTAGGCAACATTTTGCTTTGGCTTAGAAGTCGTTCCAGCTCTTTTGGCTGTGGAGATGGCCCTACTAACAGGGAACAAGCATCTTAGAACTGGTGCCATCTTTCCTGGAATGAAGGAAAGAAACCCAAACCTAGCAAAGTTTCTAAAACAGTTGTTTGAAGAGAAGAAGTGCACCCCCATTCTTCTCACAGGGAAACTTGCCTGCAACATGGACATGAGGGGGTGAAGGTCACAGAGGCTCTTGTGCTTCTTGTGCAGTGCTGCTGAAACACTCAGTGACCATATTTCTTTCCTAAGCCAAGCCACTTTCTCTGTGTCACCAAGCTGAAGCCTGGTGATGTGCAGAGCCTGCCAAAACCACCCCTTTGTTTCTGGGCACTTTCTAGGATGGGCACACCATGAATGCATTGACCTGAGTATCCAAATGAGCATAGGGCTACCATAGGGATGGCATTTCTCCTTCTTCTGATTTCACCACCAAAATTTTCCTTTGGCCACATAAGGGAAGCTGAAATTTGCAGTCTGCTGAGAGACGGAGCTGCAGGTGTTTCCTGTGTGGCCAAACAGGCTTTTTTATCCCAAGACATTGGTGCATGCATCTTTTTGTGTCTGTGTTGAAGATGAGATTCCAAATGTTTGTTTCCTTACCTGAGGAATAACTGAGGGATTTCCTTTCAATTACCATTGTTTTCAAGAACCAAGCAAAAAGCTTGATGACTTTTGTTTGATGGCAGCTGTGCTTAAGGGACCAACAAGCACTGCTAAGATGCTTTTCATGTCACAATCCTTGGAAACAGTAGAGTGAGTTAGTGTAGCAAAGTCCCTCCTCCAAATAGCCTGTCAAGCTGGTCAAGGGAATGCTCAGAGAAGCAAAGGTGCTTTTGCTGATGTAGTTCCCACTCACAAGGTCAGTCAATGAAATCAGCTGCCAAGGCCAGATCTGATGGATTTTGGAAAAGCTGTGGCTGCATTGGGGTTTGGGTTCTTTGTTGGTACAGGAAAGGCATCTCTGCCTCTCTGCCACAGCAGAAACAAACTGCCACTGCAGAGTGGAGTTTAAACAATGGGATCTGGGAGAGCAGTTACAGACACAGTGAAAGAAGCAGGTGAGAGACTCGTGTTTCCTTTTTCTCCAGGCTAAACACCTGATAGCCACAGAAGGGACCCCACAGCTGCGGCAGCCCGAGCTCCTCTCACCTTTGCTGTGTCACTTCCTGAGCTGCTGCCTGCAGACAGACGAGGCGCGGCGCTGGTCTGCCCAGGAGCTCCTGCAGGTAAAATGCCCAGGGGCTGCAGGTGAAACAGTGTCCCAGGGATGAGCTCCTCCTCCACTGAAGTGCAAGGCACCAGATGAGCCCCCTCCTCCTCACCTCCACTCTTGGTGCTGTTCAAAGGAAAACAGTCAGGAATCCTAGACTGGGCTGGGCTGGCATGGACCTGGAAAGCTCATCTGCTCCAAGTGCCCTGCCATGAGCAGGGACATCCTGAAAGAGATCACAATGCTCACACCTGAAATATTTCCAGCACTGAGGCACTTAGCAGCTCTTGCAGCAAGCTGTGCCACTGTTGCCCCACTGTTGCTCCTTAGACCTACTCTGACTCAATCCCTCTTTAATTTAAAAAAATGTTACCCTGCCTTTGAGGCTCTAAGCTTGGAAAATAATGGTTCATTGTTGTTTTTTTTTTTTCCTTTGTGCAGCATCCATTTGTAACAATGGCTATGCCCACATCCAGCCTGGCGCCACTCCTCCTTGAGCGGAAGGAGGAGAAGAAGGCAAAAAGAATGGGGCAACCACCTTTAAACTAATTTCTCAATGACACACCAAGAGGAGGATTATCGATTAGTGAAATAAATAAAGGGCTCCAAGTTACGCATTGTATGTTGTATTGATGTTGTATGTTGTATTGTTGTACTATTTACCATGTAGTTAAAAAGGTTATGCTGTTACTTACCTGTTATTTCAAACTGTTCGTGTTGGACACTCAAATCTCAGTTTCCTATGTTCCAAGTTGTGCATTCCCTTTCCCCAGATCCCAAATTCCCCCTTAACTTCTGTTGGGATAGGCCTCCGCTGCTCCCTGCCTGCTCGTCAAACTGCTGACCCCGCCCAATAGGCAAATCCAGAGGCTGCCATGATGCACCGCTCCAAGCGGAAGTCCATTTGACCCCCAAAAGATCCCTAAAACAACGAGCCGACCCAATATCTGGACTGCCGTGCGAGGAGGATATCCAGCCATCTGTGGAAGGCTTCCCACCTACTCACCATGACCTGGAGAGTACTGGACAAAGGTGACACCCCTGGACTAAACCGAGCCAAGTGATTTCCTAAGAACTCCCGTGAGGAAAGAATCCCGACTCTGCAGCGCGAGCGACAGACTCGACTTGCACCTCCTCCTCCGCGGTGTCCAGTGGGAGCAGCGGCGGCGTGCGCGGCCCCTCGAGCCCCCTACCCAGAGCTGTCTTCTAATAAAGGCCTTTCAAAAAGAGCTGGTCTCCTGACCCATTTTTAACAGAGATCACGATGCTCAGACCTGAAATATCCACTGTTGCCCCACTGTTGCTCCTTAGATCTACTCGGACTCAATCCCCTTTTCATTTAAAAAATATTATCCTGTCTTTGAGGCCCTTAGCTTGGAAAATAATGGTTCATTGTCGGGGTTTTTTTTTCCTTTGTGCAGCATCCACTTGTGACAGAGGCCATGCCCGCATCCAGCCTGGTGCCACTCATCAGTGCAGTGAAAGAGCAGAAGGAAAAGAGAAGAATGGGGCCATCACATTCAATATATTTCTCCATGACCAGACAAGAGGAGAATTATAGAGTAGTATTATAGCTAATATTGTAGATTAGGGTTTTTGCTAGGTTTATAGAGTAGGATTTTAAATAAATAAAGATTTTGAAACTCTAAATTATTTCAAAGATTTCCCTTGCTAACATTGCTAGGATTATAGAGTAGGATTATAGCTAGCATTTTAGAGTAGGATTGTAGCTAGTATTGTAGAGAAGGATTCTAGAGTAGGACTGTACATGGGATAATAAAGAAATAAAATTTTGAAACTTTAAATAATTTCAAAGATTTCCCTCCTTCTGAGACTGAGAAAGCTCAACATTTCCTTCTGAATTGTCTGTTTTTCCTTAGAGTTGGAAAGTGACATTGATGGCTTCTTTGGTAGGGTTTGAAAGTGGGAAAGGCTCTTCTTCATTCATCCTCTCCAGACCACAGTGCCTTTGGAATATGGCCCACTGGCTGGGTCTTCCCCAGCTGTGGCACTTGTGTTGGAGGCAGAAAGGGCAGTGGCATTTGCAGGCAGAACCTGCAAAGGAGGAGTGGGGCAGCCCAAATATCCTGTGCAGATGCCGGCCTTGAGCTATGACTGGAGAGCATTTGGGTACCTGCCTCCTGGATTTGTATCCCTAAGTGCAATCTCTGTGGCTGGAGGAGAGCTTTGCCCAAGTGAGGAAGCAGAGAGATCAGGGAGGCTGCTGGGAAAGGTGCAGAGCTGGTGCAGAGCTGTCAGCGACTGCCAGGTGAGACGGGGCCCTGCCTTGCCCAGGCCGGAGCCCCAGCAGAGCCCTGGCAGAGCCGGGAGCAGCCTGAGCCTGGGCAGAGGAGGCTGCCATGAGGCCCTTGGAGCTGCAAGAGGCAGCAGCCCGGCCCTGGGTGCCTCTTGGTGGCCCCGGGCGAATCCTCGGCTCTCAGAGCCCAGCTGGCAGCTGCCGCTGCCGAGGGGAAGCGCAGCCGTGCTGGGCACAGCACAGCCTGGTGGCATTGGCCCTGTGGAGTCTGCACAGCAGGAGAGAAAGGCAAAGGACAGCCGAGGGCTGCAGGCCTGGCTGAGCATTCCTGCTCTTGTGCCGGCTGCCCTGGAACTGCTGGCAAAGGTGAGCAGTGTGTGCAGCCCTCTGGGCACAGCGGGAGGGAGCCGGGCTGCTCCGCAGGCTCCAGCACAGGGCAGCGTCCTTCAGGCACGGCACTTCTGCCAGGGGAACCGAGGGCAGCCTCAGGCAGGGACACCTTGTCAGGTCACATCTGATGTCTCTGCTCAGCTTGAAGAATCGCATGAGGAACAACCTAAACTGCAATGGACTTCCTGCTGCAGTTATGGTTTGTATTTCAATTCTATGTAGCCTTCCTAGTGTTCTAAAGAAACAGGTACTCTGAGGGATACACATCTCAGGGGAGAAGCCACTGCAGCCTGCCCCTCAAGCAGATCCCATCTCCGTTTTCATCACCTCACAGTCACTATGACTCCTGCCTGGATGAAACCACTTGTCATAGTTCTTGATGCTAAACCAAGTCCATCTGCACAGGAAATGCTTTTGGCCTTCTTCTGCAAAAAAGTAAAAGTTTTTATTTTAAAATGTTCAGTCCCTGAAGTTTCTATTTTCACCTATTTGAATTGCCTTGACATCAGAATACTGCCAGCCAACGTTCCAAACTGTCTGGTCTATGTTTGTGTGCACAGAGCAAAGGTGACACTGTGTCGGTTTTCCGGGTGTCTGCTAATGTCCATTTGAACTGATGGCTGAAGAGGGGGGCTCTGCCTGCCCCGCGCTGCTCCGGGGCTGGGGCTGGGCTGGCAGGGGCTGCAGATGGCACTGGGAGGCACAGCCTCAGCCCTGGCCGCCGTCTTGTGCACGGTTGCCTCAGCCCTGGCCACCATCTTGTCCATTGACCTAGTCCAACTCTGAAGCAAATGTGTTGCTGTTTTGTCAGCAGTCAGGGTTGGCACCAAAGACACCAACACCAGCAGGACAGTCTAGAAGGAATGGCATGGGTTTGGCTCAAAGCAGCCTATCCTAACTTGTCACTGTCCTTTATCCATGAGCAAGTCCCCATGTGCAGCCAGAGCAAATGTCCAACAGCAGCTCCATCAGCCACTTCCTCCTGCTGGCATTGGCAGACAGGCGGCAGCTGCAGCTCCTGCACTTCTGCCTCTTCCTGGGCATCTCCCTGGCTGCCCTCCTGGGCAACGGCCTCATCATCAGCGCCGTAGCCTGTGGCCACCACCTGCACAGCCCCATGTTCTTCTTCCTGTTCAACCTGGCCCTCACCGACCTGGACTCCATCCTCACCACTGTCCCCAAAGCCATGCACAATTCCCTCTGGGACACCAGCACCATCTCCTACACAGGAAGTGCTGCACAGGTTTTTCTTTTGCTTTTCTCCCCGTCAGCACAGTTTTCTCTCCTCACCGTCATGTGCTGGGACCACTGTGTGTCCATCCACAAACCTCTGCACTACGGGACCCTCCTGGGCAGCAGAACTTGTGCCCACATGGCAGCAGCTGCCTGGGTCAGTGGCTTTCTCAATGCTCTCATGCACATGGCCAGTAGATTTTCCCTGTCCCTGTGCCATGGCAATGCCCTGGGCCAGTTCTTCTGTGAAATCCCTCACATCCTCAAGCTCTTTTGCTCCAACTGCTACTTCAGGGAACTTGGGCTCATTGCTGTTAGTGCCTGTTGAGGACTCGGGATGTTTTGTGTTCATTGTTTTCTCCTATGTGCAGATCTTCAGGGCCGTGCTGAGGATCCCCTCTGAGCAGGGACGGCACAAAGCCTTTTCCACCTGCCTCCCTCACTTGGCTGTGGTCTCCCTGTTTATCAGCACTGGCTTTTTTTCCTACCTGAGGTCCCCCTCCATCTCATCCCCACCCGTGGATCTGGCACTGGCAGTTCTGTCCTCAGTGGCACAGAAAGTGGTAGGGGAAAGCCTGGGGCTTTTCCTGCAGCGGGATCTGCCCTGGTCATGGCACAGGAAAGGCAATTCCTGCTGGAGCACGAGGCTCTGCCTGGAATGGGATCAAACAACTCCAACAAGGCCCTGTTTTGCAAGGCCCACCGTGGGAAGTGAAGAAAGGGAGTCACACTGCTTTTGGGATCAGTCATGTTTAAACCAGCCTGACTCCTCCATCCCAAAGTTCAACATCCTGAGAAGGAACTGAACCTGTGGCAGAGACAGTAAAATCCCTGGGAAAAGGAACAACCAGGTGACACCACTGAGAACTTCTGCAGAGCTGCTGAGCTGGCACAGCCTGGGCACATCGGACTGACAGGGCAGACTAGAAAAGCCCCATCCCAAATTTTAACCGCAGCGTTGCCTGACGTTTCCCTCCCTGGGGAGGTGTAGAGATTCCTCCCTGCAGTGGGGACACTCCTCAAGGTCACTGCTTGAGGCTGAGCCAAAGAGATTTGCCCACGGTTGTTGGTCTGGGTGAGTGACATCAATCTCTGCTCAAGAACTGTTTTTTCTTTAACACAATTGCTTCCAAATTACTTCCTGTTTCACCCTGAGTGTCCCTGCAGAGGAACAGGGCATATTTCATGCAGTTCCACAAGCTCAAGGTCCTCATTTCATGAGGAAGCTGGACCATGCAAATGGCCTTGTAAGAGGGATAAAAGCAGAGGGAATGGACTAAAAAGGATTGGAAAAATTTCCCCTTCTTCCAGACAAAGTCCACCAAGTCATTCTCTGCATTTCTCCTTTTCACATTCTTTTGTCATCTGCTCTGGGAGGTCCAGTTGTATTACCTTACGGCCGTAGGTTGGAGACAAACAGATGACAACACTCACTGAGATCACGTGGCACACAGCAGGGTTTATTGTTCAGAGCCCCCTTTTTCAGGGGTTTCAAATTGTCAGGCTTGGACAACTGATTGGTCGGGGTCACTGCACCGCCCAGCTCGGTGGCTAAGGATATGTCTGTATTCAGGGCTGAATGGGATTGCCTGGGGTGCCCTGTTTGAGTTTAAATCTATCCTACCATTGCTCACCCAGGGACTTGTTCACTCCTCTTCTAGAACAAACCAGATGAGACACGTTGGTTTTCTTCTTTATGGCCAAATTCATATGTCCAGCTACAGACCAGCTGTGCTTGTTCTGGTGTTTATCTTGAACCAACTGTGCTCTCGATTTATTTACAGCAGCACAGGAGATGCAGAATCATCTAAACTGAACACAGAAACCAACTGCCTCTGCCAGCCCATTTTAATGTTCTAGGTCACTTTCCAGGTGTCCATGAAGACGTGTGAATGATTAGCACACAACTCTCCATTGCTGGCTGCAGGCTCTAGAGATTCTTTCTCTGAATTCCGTCAGGGTTGCATTCCCTAACAACTCCTGCTACCACCTCCTGTTCTCTTAGGTTAGAACAGGAACAATGAAAACCTCACCAATGGCACAGCTCCCCAGCCCACCAGGAAAAGAAAGGACAAGTTGTCAGGTTCTCCAAACATTTGACCTGCTTTGCTGCAAAAGTTGTGCTGCACACACAGTGTGGAAAGGCAAGACAAGCTGCACTTGGTGGTGCATCCTGTGACAGGAGCTCGACCTTGTTTTCCACAAAAGGTTCTTGAAAAGAACTGACAGGACTGAGGAGAAGATTCTTGGAAAACTGAAACAGCTTTCCAGCTGTGAAATGAAAATGGAAAGGAAGAATCCAAGATGTTTTCCTCTATTTCTTTCCATGCTCCCCTTTTCCATCTTGCACTACATCTCCATCCCGTTCATTCCAAATGGATCTCACTTCTGAGACGGATGACTTAGCAAGTTTTACACACGGTAAAATACCATGAGCTGCACAGAGTTTGCCTTGCCCTGTTTTTGCTGGGAAGCAATGCTGGAGACACAAGTGCAGGCCTTGGGTCAGATACAAAACCTACAGCCAGGGAATGTGCCCCGACAGTGTTTGACCCTCAGCAGGGACAATGCACAGCAGCATCCGAGGGGACTCCTGTGATGTTGTGCAGGAGTCAAGACTCTGGGTGTTGGCTCAACACGGCAAAGTTCCCGTGTTTGGACACACTCAGGGGCTGCCCCCGGGGCGCGCGGGGCTCTGCCCGGGGAGACGGGGGGAACGGACCCACGGACGCGCGGACAAACGGCCCTGGAGCTGCAGTTGCAGCGGCAGCAGCAGCAGCGGTTGTTGCAGCGGCAGTTGCAGCAGCAGCAGCGGTTGTTGCAGCGGCAGTTGCAGCGGCGGCAGCAGCAGCAGCAGCAGCAGCGGCAGCAGAGAACAGAGTTTACCTACTCTTCCCTGCTTCTTCTCTCCCCCTCCGGCGGTCCCGCAGCCTCTCTCGGCATCCCGTTCCCAGTGTCCCCCTCCTTTCCCGGCCTCTCTCTCCCCCTGCCGGGCCGGGCCATGCCCCGGGCCCGCCTCCGGCCCCGAGCGGGGCCGCCCCGTCCCCGCCCCCGGCCGTCTCGCCGCGCTCTCGCCTCCGCCCGGCTCTGGCCGTACTGGCGGTGGCGCTGCTGGGCGGGCATCAGTGCCTGGGCCTGCGGCGGCATCGCCGCCCTTTGGCTGCGCCTGTCCCGGGCCCGTCCCCGGCTCCAGCCCCGGCTCCAGCCCCGAGCGCGGCCCCCGGCCCCGGCTCCTCCCGAACCCCCCGGAGGACACACGCGGCGCGGCCGCTCCCGCCGCCTCCGCTGCGGCTTCCCCGGCCCGAGCTCCTCCGCTCGGCAGCGCGGCCGCCGGCCCCGAGCCGCCGCTGTCCCGTTCCGAGCAGCGAACGCCGGGGGATGCCCGGCCCGGGGCGGTCGAAGGGCGCTCGGGGGCCGTTCCTGGCCCCGGGCCGAGCGCTGACAGCCGCGTCTCGCCGGCAGGGAGGGCGCAGGAGGCCCTGCAGCAGCGCTACCGAGTGGGTTCGCTGCTGGGGCGCGGCGGCTTCGGCAGCGTCTTCGCGGCGACGCGGCTCTCGGACGGCGCCCCGGTGAGCGGCGGGGCCGGCGGCGGGCGCAGGAGGAGGAGGCGGGGCGGAGGAGGGCGGAGGAGGGGGCTTGGCAGGGCGGCGGCGAGCTGAGCCCGCTGCTCCCCTTGGCTTGCAGGTGGCCATCAAAAGAGTCCCACGGAACCGCATCCGGCACTGGGGCGAGCTGGTGAGTGAGCGGGGCCAGCGGCAGAAGCCGGGGCGTGCCGGGCGGGGATGAGCCAAGGCCCGGCAGGGTGGAAACTGCCAGGATGTCTGGAGAGGGAGCGGGCGTGGGGCCAGCGGAGGACACAGAGCATCCCGGGCTGGGTGAGGGCTTCCCCAGCCCTGGCACGGCATCAGCCCCACTGACGGCATCGTGGTCCTCCCGCAGCCCGACGGCACCAGCGCCCCACTGGAGATCGTGCTGCTGGACAAGGTGTCCACGGGATTCCCCGGTGTCATCCAGCTGCTGGAGTGGCTTGAGCTCTCCAACAACATCGTGATCGTGCTGGAGCGGCCGGAGCGGTGTCAGGACCTCCTGCACTTCATTCGGGCACGGGGGTTCCTGTCCGAGGAGGTGGCGCGGGGTCTGTTCCGCCAGGTCCTGGAAGCCGTGCGGCACTGCACCAGCTGCGGGGTGCTGCACAGGGACATCAAACCAGGGAACATCCTGGTTGACCTGGCCACCGGGCAGGCCAAATTGATTGACTTTGGCTGTGGCACCTACCTGCAGGAGACAGCCTACACTCACTTTGCAGGTGAGCCCACGCAGGGTTGTGCTCCCGGTCCTGGCATCTCATGGCCCAACCTGGGTGTGGGAGCGGGGATTCTCCCTTTTGCTGCCAGTCACCGGTGAAAGTCTTCAGCCGAGTTGGTTTTGAGTGGGGGTGGTGGTGGGGACCAGCTTCCAGCCCTGCTGGCAGCCTTTGCCCGCCACTCTGCCCAGGACTGGCACTGGGGCAGCCAGCCGACAAAAACACCCGTGGGTGGGGGTAGCAGAGAAGGGGCCCCAGAACCAGTGCACCAGCTGGTTTGGTGTGCAGGCAAGAATTGCCTTGGACTGCTCTGCTTGCCTTGTTTGCCCTGGCTTCATGATGATTTTGGGGCAATGCAGGCAGGGAGGATGAGGGCACGGTTGTCCCCCAGCACTGAGTTGGTTTTTCCTTTCCATGTCATGGTCAGGCCTTGCCAAGGCTTCTACTGCCCACTTCCAACACCAGTGGCTTTTTTTCCAACCCTGAGTTTGTACACAAGTCACTGGTGCTGTTGAGAGGGCAGCAGGTCACCCTGTGTGCCACTGGTGCAGCCCCTGCACGCCCAGGGATGCTGGGGCCGGGCTCTGGGAGCAGCAGCTCTGATCCCCCTGATGAACTCCATCTGTATTCCATAGGAACACCATCATACAGCCCCCCAGAATGGACCCACTTTGGGTGGTACCATGGCGAGGCGGCAACCATCTGGTCCCTGGGCATCCTTCTGCACCAGATGGTCTGCGGAAAGCACCCTTTCAGGAGGGGCTGGAACTTCAGCTGGGGCCAGCTCTCGCTGCCACAACGGCTCTCTCAAGGTGGATCCTCCTCTCTGGGCACGGGGCAATACCAGTGTTGGGAGAGACAGCAGCAGGCTCGTGAGCAGCCAGCTCTGGCAGCTGCTGAGGACGTGGCACAAGTCCTGCTTTTCTGCTCTCCTCCAAAACAGGGAGTGGATGGGAAAGTTTAGGCCCAGCTCTGAGCACACGCAGCATGGCCTGGGCATGGGAATAGTGGGGCAAAGGCACAAGAGCCTTCTCCAACTGACTGGCAGCTTCTGGTTTCTCTCCCCAGACTGCCAAGACCTGATCAGGTGGTGTCTATCCCTGAACTCCCTGGACAGGCCCTCATTAGAAGACCTGTTCTGTGATCCTTGGATGCAGGATATTCATCTGCCTTAGAAGAAGGGAGAGAGCCACAGGCACACTTTGATCCAGGGCCCTGGTAAGTTCCAGCTCCACACAGGCCTTGGCAATCAGAAGCAAAGCAACCCAGACTTTTTGTCCTGCCTGTAGCAGTGTGCAGGGCTCATGGGATGGGCACAGGCAGCCCTTGTGCTGGAGCTGAGCTGCTCTGCCCAGCACTGGTGGCCGCCATCCAAGTTGGTCTGGCTTGTCCTGGTTCACTGACAGCTGGGTCCCTGGGCAGAACACTGACAGCCTGGTGTCATCCCCCAGGGAAGAAGGAGCCCCTGGAGAAGCTGAACCAGGTGGGGTTGCTGCTCTGGAGCCATTGAGGATGACAGCAAGGATGACAACCTCTTCCTCCACCTGGCCACTGACAGCTGAAGATGAGGGACTTTGATTCTGGCACTTCCTTCAAAGCCAGGCTCCACAGCAAATTTGCAGATGAGTCCACACCCAGCTGGATGCTCCCAGATTTGGGCATTGCAGGGCCTGGCCAGGAGCCAAAGGTTCCCCCCTTTGCTGGGGTGGATACAACTAATTCTTCACTCAGCTGCCCTGCTGCTTTTTGGCAGGGCTGGGGAGATGTGCTGGGGTGGTTATGAACTGGGAGTCGGCTCCTGGCCCTGCCAACAGCCCCCACCACCCACCGTGGCCTGGGCTGGGGCTGGGGCAGCCAGGCCAACACAAACAAACCCCCATGGCGGGGGCAGAGGTGGGACTCCAGAACCTGCCCATGGGCTGCCTTGCTTTGCAGGCAAGGAAGGGCTTGGGCTGCTCCACTCCCCTTGTTGGCTTTGGGATCACAAATACTTTTGGGAGGCAGTGCAGGGGGGATGGGAGAAAGCACAGGCTTTCTGGATGGGTTTTTCCCCAGCATGTAGGGGTTGGGCCTTCCTCAAGCCCCTGACAGAGATAAGATCTTTGACCTTTTTTGTTGTTTCCCCTTTTTGTCTGTAATCTATTTTCAATAATTTGTTGTTTGTTTTTCTAAAGGAAGTGTTCTAGGTGGTGTCCAGTCTGGATTTGGAAGTGCTTGGGACCAGCTGAGGCGTGGATGGGCCGTGCCCTTGGAGAAGGCCGAGGACATAGTTTGGGAGCAGTTTTTCTTGAGGCAGCAGATGGTGTGAGGTGTGTCTCTGTCTTCTTGGCATGGGTGGGATAAGAGGTTCTGGGGAACGGCAGCGAGCACAGGAGCATCCCGCACTGGGCAGCTGCTGAGGGGCTGGATGTGCCCTGGCTGGCTGCAGGCTGGGCTGTCCTGCCCTCCTGCTCTGCTTCCAGGGCAGCAATGCTGGGCAGCTTTGGGCCCAGCTCTGAGCACGGCCAGCACGGCCTGGGCACCGCGGGCGGCTGGGACAAGGGCACAGGAGCCTTCAGCTGACAGGCGGTTTCTGGGTTCTCTCCTTCCAGCCGGGCTCTGCGGATGCTGAGGCTGCTCTGGGCTCTGCCAGGGCTCTGCTGGGCTCAGCCCTGGGCATGGCTGGGCTCGCTGTGCCCTCACATTGCTCTGACAGCTTTGCACCAGACAAGCCCTTTCCGAGCACAGCGCCTGAGCTTTCTGCTTTTGCAGGTGAGTGAGACTCCTCTGCAGGCCAAGAAATTGCAGGTAGGGATCCACATCCAGTTGGCAAGAACCCAGATGCTACACAGTCCCAGCTGAACTCCTGTATCTCCACAGGATGTTTCGTCTGTCCCACTCTTCATTTCCTTTGGGTTGGAATTGTGCAGTTGCACATTCTTCCTCCTCTAGAAGTGCCACTAGTGGGCCACACCTGGCGAGTGGGCCGTGTTCCCGAGACAGTGTGGTCTGGAGTTGAGGGATGAAGAGTTGCCCTTCTGCACCTCTAAACCAGAGCAAAAAGCTCTAAGTGGGACTTCCTGTCCTTAAGAAAGCCCTTACAATTTCCAAGGGAATGTGCAGCTCATTCACAGGGTGAGAAGGAAAGTCATCTTCTAAAGGATTTGGGTTTGACAGAATTTAGATTCCCAGTCCTGCTTGGAGCTGGAAGGGCACAAACAATTTCCTATTGCTTTAATCACAATTTGAAACAACAATGGTGGAAACAAACCCCCAAATCTTTAAAAAAATACTGCTGAGGTCAGTAGGATGGATCCTCCTGCTGTGTCATCAGCACATTCACAATGTAAATAACCAAGTTCTCTTTTATAAAAGATAAGTTACCTCTTAATCCAAAGTTACAGAAGATATTCCAGTGAAAACTTGGGGTTTGTTATTTCGTGTTTCACATTTTATGTACAATTTTTTCTCTTTGTTTTTTTTTTTTTTTTTTTTTTTTTTTTTTTTTTTTTTAATGAAAGAGATAACATGTCCTCTAAAAGGAATGTCCCTTGCTTCTGGTTCCCGTGTGGAGCAGCTCCCTTCCTGCTGGCTGAGCCGCTCAGGCAGCTCCTGGCCCTGCAGGGCTGAGGCTTTTCCCCGTTGCTGTGCACAGACTGATGGAGCAGCACTGCTGAACACGGGACACACAGAGGGAGCAGAAGCAGCTGCCTTTGTCCACCTGAAGCTCCAAGGCCCAAACTCTGAGCAGACAAGGCTGGAAGAGACTCTCAGGCTCCCTGTTTGCTGTGCTGCCCCACTTGTGCCTGGCCCAGCTCTGTGTGAGGCAGAGGGAGAACAAGGGGCAGCTCCCTGCCAGCCCAGAGACCCCTCTGGCCCCGGGGCTTGGGGCACTGTCAGCACCCGCTGCTGCAGCCACCGCTGCTGCTGGCACTGACAGCAACAACCAAATTGTGGCTGATCCCCAGGGAGCAGCAGCAGTGCCTGCATCTGATCCCTCACTCTGGGCCAGGGCTGGACAAATGACCCCCCCACAAGCAGCAGCAGCAGCAGCAGCAGCACATGGAGCTGTCTTGCAGCACAGCCCCTGCCACTGTTCCCTCCCTGTGCAGTGGTGCCACAGCAGCCTGAGGCACCTGGGAGCCCTCAGGGCCAGCAGGGACTTGAGATGGCAGCCCTGGGCTCCTGGAGGTTGTGCAAGGAACAGAGGTGGGGACTCCCTCTCCATGTGGAGCTCCCAGATGGAAAAGGCTGCTGTGAGCAGGCAGCTGCAAGGGCAGAGAAAGGAGGGTCTTGACCACTGGATCTGTGCCAGTTCCACAGTCCTGGGCAGCAGCCAGCGAGACCCAGGGGAACAGAGGGCACAGCAGGAGGGACAGAAACCAGGCAA
>JADMLD010000229.1:2445000-2521614 GCA_017589585.1 Phylloscopus whistleri
GCTTGTGCACGCCATGGCTTGGCTCTCTGTAGCATTTGGAAGAGGAGAGGGAAGCTCTGCAGTTGCTGCTCAGTCTCCTGAGCCCTGCTGTGCTCACTAAGCACAGAAGTGCTGCCTCATGGAGGGCTCCATCATCTCCTGGAGTCTTCAGAGATGTGCTGCTGTGTGGATTTAACATCCCCCACAACCCTGGGTCACAGCTACCAAACAACTCTGCTCCCTGTTTAAGCTCTGGTAATCTTGGCTGGATTTCTGGTTTAATTTGGAGACAGCCTGCTGCAGCTCTGCACAGTAAATGCCCTATTAAGCAGTTAATTATTTCTCTATAATACTAGCTTTTATCTTTAATACAACAGTTTTACTGTCTCTGATAATTACACAGTCTCAGATAACTCTCTTAAATCTAATGAGGCATGACAAGCTGTGTTCAACAAGGCACCACACCATTAACTTCTTACCTCTTGCTTGTCATCTTATCACACTGAATTACTGTATTTCCAGCCTGAGTGGCTGTGGATACAAAACATGTCACTTCTCATTAAGAAAACAATGAAAATCACCCCTGGTGCTCCTGTGGTTGGGCTGGTGGTCAGCTGGCTGGCCTGGTGGCCTGAAGACCCCTCCAACAGCTTCTCTGCAGCATTGTGCTCTTTGCCCCCGTGAGCTGAGGGTTGGTTTAAACACTTCTGGCCACTTGGTTGGTCCCTGGCTCTGATGCTTGTGGGTAGGTGAAATGAAAATTGGCCTTTGAAGGGCATCAGTGGTGATGGATCTTGTCTGTGCTGATGGGAGTCGTTGCTGCAGGGATATCTCGT
Source organism: Phylloscopus whistleri (assembly GCA_017589585.1). NCBI lineage: Eukaryota > Metazoa > Chordata > Aves > Passeriformes > Phylloscopidae > Phylloscopus > Phylloscopus whistleri. The sequence continues at coordinate 2,445,816 of JADMLD010000229.1, forward strand.
GGTGGGATTCAGATGGGTGAGGGACACTAGGGGTGTGGACAAACTGCTGCAGCAATGTCTGGTGTCACTTGGCTGGTGCCTTGTTACTCATTAGTGGCAGTAATGGATCAGGACATTGCAGTGCTGGTTTTCTGTGGAATTGAGACTGACACCGAAACCCTGCATGGGCCTGACTGAAGTCCTGGGATTAGGGGAGATGACAGGATTGGAGAATGGTTTGGCTTGGAAGGGATCTTACAGACTATCTTGTTCTGCACCCTGCCATGGTCAGGGACACTTTCCACCATCCCAGGCTGCTCCAAGCCCAGTTCAACCTGGCCTTGGACATTTCCAGAGTTGGGGCAGCCACAGCTTCTCTGGGCAGCCTGTGCCAGTGCCTCACCATCCTCACAGTGAAGAATTTCTCCCCAATATCCAATCTAAATATCTCTTCTTTTAGTTGAAAAAAAAGTTCCTCATTGTCCTATCACCCTCGTCTTTTCATCCATTGCCCTGTCACCTTGCCAGTAAAAGCAGTACAAAGCTGCACTTTTGAAATGTCAAGGCTCCTGTCAGGGAAGTCCCTGCATCCTTCCGTGTTGCATCAGGAAGGCATTTCCCCGGGGAAGGAGCCCAGGCTGCCCTCTGAGGACAGCCTGAGTGCTCAAATACAGCTGGGGAGAACAGAGCAGTTACCTGACCTGAGTGTGTTTTCAGGGAATGAAGAGTTCCTTCACTGTCACTGCTGTAATTTCAAATTGTCTTGAAGGGTTTTTAGGGCTGGTAGGTGGTGATGACCCTTCCCTTGGCATTCCCTAGGCCACTTCCCATGGCAGGGGAGTGCTGTTGCTGAGGGATGCCAGAAGCACAGAGCTCTCTCCAAACACCTCTGCTGTCCACCCTGACCCGTGGGTGCAGGCATTGCCTCTGGCTGGTTTGCATCCAGGCCAGAGAGCAGAACCATGGAATCATTGGGGTTGGAAAAGCCATCCAGGATCACCAAGTCCAACCATTAACCCAGCACTGCCAAGCCCACCCCTAACCCATGTCCCTGAGCATGACATCTGTGTCCTTTGGGCTCTTCCAGGGACAGTGATTCCACCTGGGGAGGTCCTGTGGCTTTGCTCAGCTTTAAACTTGCAGCTGCTGAGGGCCCTGCAGGGTTTTTTGACTGCTTCTGCAGTGAGGGTGGGTGCAGGCTGCACACATGGAGTGCCTCCTCTGGCTAATGTGACCTCTCCAATTCCCTTTGCAGTGAAACGATTTAAGGAGCCAAAGGCAGAGAGGCGTCCCTGGAGGATATGGTGAGATTTTTCATTTGAATCTTGAAAAGACTCTGTTCATAATGTTTTTGTTTTTTTTTTTTTCTCATATTAACAATCTTCTAGGCCCCCTGTGTGTCCTGCATGACATTTAATTGTTAAATGGAACGTGCTGCTGCTTCCCAAGGAAACCTCCACAAAGCAGCTGACGTTCCCTAGAAATAAAATTCCCTGCATAACCCCTCCAGAAAATCTTGGGTTTTTCCCTCCAGGTTTTATGACACCTCCAAGCAAGCAATAGGTGCCCTCTTCATCCACTTTGCCAATGTTTTTCTGTCTGATCTCACTGAGGAGGACCCTTGCTCTCTGTAAGTACACAAGGCACTTGCATTGTGCCCTACATCTATTTAAGGGGGAATTGTGTTGGGAAGGGTCATAAACAGTGGAAAAGGATCCATTTGAAGCCCTGCATGGGGCTAAACCCTGCTGAGCTTGTTTTTGTGGTCTCTGTTGTCTTCTTTGCTGGTCCTATTGAGGAGATTTCTAAACCAGACTTCAGACTTAATGCAGAAGTGCCACCTTTACTTCAGCCACTTTGCAGATAAAAAATTTAGTTTTAGCATTAACCTCATCTTATCCTGAAAAGCTCCTTTAGGCTTCAAAATGCTCCTTAAAACCTTCTGGCCTGTGTCCTTTTTTTGTATTAAAGTGTTGCACCTTGATATGTTTCTTTAAGCAGACACAAGTTTGGCTGGGGCTGCACATAACCTCTCCACAAATGATGTATTGTTGTTGTTTTTTTTTTAAACAGGCAGTGTTTCAAAATAAACCCTTTCATGCTTATGCTGTGCCCTTTGGGTGTGTTGTTTATTTTTGATGTGTGTTTTATGTTTCCCTGCACTGCCTGACTTGTCATCCTGAACCAGGCAGCTTGAAACCCTCCAGCCCTGGGCTTTGAGGCTCATACTCAGTGTCCTGCCCAGTAGAAACCACCAGAGCCTCGTATTTGTGGGGAATGCTCTGATTTCAGCAGCTGGAAACTGTAAAAAGGCAGCCTGAGCTTTTGGATGTAGAAAAACTCAATGTTCTGCTTTCAAAGTGGATATCAAAAGCAGATTGTCTTTTTCCAGTTCCTTGGTTCAGAGGCAGTATCCAGTTCTGGAAATGTTTGCTGCTGTAGCCTTGTGCTTGGCATTTTCTTCATGCTGTAGAAATCTGGCAGAAAATACTGCAATAATGGAAAAGTGCATAAAAAACCACATTGGTCTATGTGATTTTTTATTTTTTTTCTTTTTGGAGTTCATTAAAATACCAAGCCCTGGATTAGAGCTTGGACCCTGCAATCCCCAGAAGGTCCCTGCAGGTCTCCTGCCTCTGGCACTCTGCCCAGTGACACTTCAACATCCAGAGCTGCAGAGCTCAAATCCACTGAGCCAAAATCTCCTGGCAGGGATGGGTTCAGCTCCTGGATCTGCTGTGGGACCTGAACTTGAGGTTTTTGGGACCTCAGGGTTCTTACTGCTGAGCCAGGGCCTATCACCTCTCCCCAAACCTGCCTCTCACTCTGTGTCTCTTTTAGGGAACCTCTTGCAGCTGCTCAGGAAAATGTGCTTTTTGCCTCATGTGTTGCCCAGTTTGTAGAGCAGCTGTGGTACCCAAAAAGTTCCCATTCTCTTGTGTGAAACCCTGGAACAGTTTGGTTCATTTCCTCTGAAACTTGAGATTTCATTCTTCATAATAAGAAAAAAAAAAAAAAAGATGCTGCAAATGGAAAGCCTCATTATTGGGGGGGTAGCTTTTAAGGAGTATTTATTGCTACATGAATAAATGAGCAGTGCCAGAGAGTTGGTGGAGCCTGTCTCTTCTCTCCTGAACAAGCTTTTAAACTAAGAAATTGCTGGTAAGGCTTAGGAAAATGCAATAAAAGAGAAAGGAAGTGAGTTTGGATTGTTAAGAAGGGCTATTTCAAAATAAAATCTTGTTGTTTTTTTTTTTTAATTAATTTCCATTATGAAATAAAAGATTTTGAATAAGACTTAAGAACACAGCTGACACCTGAATTTTCCTCTGCTCCTAGCTACCTTATTAATTTCATCCTGGATGCCACGCTGGGGATGCTGCTGATCTGGCTGGGTGTGAAAGTTGTCTCCTGGATCGTGCAGCACAAGAAATACACATACCTGGTCTTTGGGGAGTATGGTAGGTGTCACCTGCTCTGCCCAGAGGGGGTTGGTGTGCTCCCAGCTGGGAATGGGGAGAAGAAAATGGCAGGAACTACAGTCTGGGGCTGAAATGGGAGCAGCTGCCTCCTGTTATCCCTTCTTCAAGGAGCTCATGGGGGTGAGTTAGATGCTGGAGCCACTGGAGTGTAGCAGGGTGGTGAGGAAAAGCTGAGCATCTCCTTGGATGTAGAATATACCTGAGGACATCCATATGGTAAATTAAGGTATGAAGGGTTCTTTTTCTGAGTTTCTTCTTGTTTTGGGTTTTTCCCTGCCATCTCTATGCAGAATATGGAGTTGTTCTTGCATTTGCCTTGAGCTGTGATAGGGCTCAGCCAGGCACAGTGTGACCCCAGAACCTGAGTTCTTAAGTGTGGCCTCTTTCTCTTTAAATTCCTGCCTTGAGGTGGAGAATGCATTTCCAAAAAGCTGCTCTCAGCCAGCCCCACTAGAGGGTGGCAGTTCCCTTCCAAAAGAGCAGAGCCAGCTTGCTGGAGAAGCTGCAGGAAAGGGAAAAAAATAATTCTTTGCCCATTTCACATTACATCTAATGTACAGATGAATTCAGTCATATTTCAGAAAATACATCTTATTCATAAAAATTGCAGTCTTGGCTTTAAGATGTAAATCATTAAGTCTGCTCTGAAGTCAGTCTTGTTTCTTTGTGTTTTTAGTAGCTGGTCTGGCATCTGAGCTGGTGACAATTGGACCCAGCTAGGATTAGTTTGGAGACCCCACTGCCTTGTGAACTTACTCAGCCTGTGCAGATGGGTCATGGCAGAGGGTGCAGGGCCTGGCTGGGTTTGTGAGGCAGCAGAAGCAGCTCCAGGCTGGGAATGAGGTGATGTGATGTGGCAGAGCTGGATCTCCTCAGACCTGAGAGTGTCTTCAAAGGCTGATCTCCAGAGCAGTTTCAGCATCCTGGCAGCAGGCATTTGGAGGAGGGACTACCTTTTGTGTTTTCCCTAAGAGCTCCTCCTTTGTAATAGATCCCTAAAGTCAGTCAGGTGAGACAGCAGAGGAATCCAGACATTCTTAGTTCAGGAACTGGAGTTTTTTTCCCCTTTGGAGCAACAAGGACTGGAAGCCCAACCACCTCAGGACACAGCTTCAGCTTCGTGTGCCACGTCTGCAATTGAGCAGAAGCAAAAAACATGAAAAGTGTCTTGGCAGAGCAGTGATGAACTTCTGTTAAACTGCAGCTGGCCCCTCATTAGGGCTGGCTTAGACTGCAGAAACAGTTCACTCCTTTGAGAAAATCTTGCTTTCATTATGAAAAACCGAGTTTGTGCTGTTGCCTGAATTTGGTTCTTGGATTGGGGGTTAAATATCTCATCCACCAAGTACAGTTTTTGGTGCAGGTCTCTGGCCAGAGTGACCCCAGTGGAAAATTCAGGTGGGAGCCAAGTGACATGTCCAAGGCAATCCTGTGGCAGGGCTGGGGAAGGAAAACACTCCCGTCCTCCTCTCTGGTGTTAAGTAACTTCCAAAACAGTTGGGAAGGCGCTTGTAAACTTTGTACAGTTTGATGCAGGCTCCAGGAATATGAATCATTTTCTGGGCTAATTGCTGTACCAGACTTTTGCTCCTCAGGAGAATTGAGGGAAGCAACATAAGTCCTGCAGAGGAGAAAACCAGGGGAGCAGCAGATCCGTGTTGCAAACAGCAGTCAGTGCCATCGCTCCAGCCATCAGAACAGAGGAGCTGTGGTTTGGTCTGGTAGAGGCAGTACCCATCTTCCTGCATCTGCTTGGAGGGGGAAAAAAAATAATCTGTCACAGCTGTGTCCTTCCAGCATCCCTGCAGCTGATGCAGACCACTGCAGTTGTCCTTTGGTGTGGGCTGCACCAGTTCCTCCTGCTCTGTGGTGGCTTCTCCTGCCTCTGCAGCCCTGGCTGGCTCCCCTTGTGCCTTAGCTGCATTAATGGAGAAGTAAAGTAAAGGGGAGGGAAAGCACTTACATCTATGCTGCTATTTTAAGCACCCAGCTGTCCAGAATTGTTTAGAAAAATCAATTACTTCCATATTTCCAAAAACCCGGGGACAGGCATTGTGAGATCAGCCTCTCTTGTGCCTGAGCTCATGGCCAAACCCTGCTGCAGCCAGGAATGACCTGTTTTACAGCTAGTGGGGAATAATCAAAGGCTCCTGTTTGCTTATGTTCCTCCATCTTTTGCCCAGAAACTATTGACTACTCTCTCTGAATTGCCTCGAAGCACAGGAGACTGCATTTTGGAAAATGCTGTCCCCTCTCATGGTGCCTGGCTCCTAAGATCAAAGATTGGAGAAGTGTGTTCTTGGCACAGGTGGGCTTTGGGGAATGAGGGTTGCCTTACACCTACTCAGAGCTAACAAACTCCTGCCCCTGGAGGTGTTGAAGGCCAGGTTGAATGGGACCCTGAGAAACTCCCTTTGCAGGGGGTTTGGAACAAGGTGATTTTTTTCAAGGTCCGTTCCAACCCAAACCGTTCTGTGAGGATTCTGTGAAATTCCATAAATGCACCATTGCTGTAGCAGGCCAGGGTTATAGGAGAGGTTCCTCTGTAGGGAACCACCACAGGGAGAAGAACAAACAGAGTTTAAGCCTCAAGAGATGTGGGAGATGGATACCCAGGTTCTTGGAGGTGCTGTTGGGCTGGGACAGACCGAGCAGGGGAGGTGCTGGCTCCAGTCAGGGTGTGCAGATCAAGCCTGACTGAACTTTGTGCCTCATCTCCAAACTGGTCCAGCTCTCTTCTCCCTCCCCATGGCAATGAGCAGCTCCCTAGGGAACACCTTTGTATGGCTGCAGTGTCCTGATATCTTAATTGTGTTTAATAATTCTCCAGGATTACTTAGAAATACTCCAGTATTTCTTTTAATTAAGCAAATACAATGAATTTGCATTGAGAGAAAGATTTCCTGCAATGTGCAAGTAAATTTTTCTAGAGGAGCATTAAGAAATGAGGGGGAGGAAAAGTGTTCTCACTGGAAAATGTCCCTCTGGATGCCCATCTGGATGTTGACTTGTCTAGCTATGGTCACTGGCTATCACTGATGCTCTGCTCGTTCAGTGTCTGGAAATGGAAAGGCATCTTGCTTGGAGGCCTTCAGAGTCTGTTTAGTGGCCTGTTGAACTCTGCTGGTCAAATTTAGTTCTAAGAGAATATGATCTGTGCCAGCTGCTGAGTTTAACTGAGGACCTGTGTAGGCTGCTTTTGGCCCCGTGGTGATGTTGTACAAAATTTCCATAACAAATATTCCCACGTCCTGGAGCAGTCAAGGGAGCTGGCTGCTAATGCTTGAGGAAATACTGCTGGAAATAGCTCTAACCTGAGGGGCTGTCCTGCCCTCAGCCTGCTGGGCTTTTCCACCCCTAGGGCCAGGGGGGAAAGTGAGGAGAGGACTGAGGTTCCTGCTCAGGAACTGAGTGTGTGCTTGGGTCCCTTGCTCTGAGCCTGCTGAAACTGGATGACAGCAGCACTGTTCCCTGCAGTTTGAATATCCACAGGGACCAAAGACCCAGAGCAGTGACAGTGCACACTGGGGACAGATTCCAGCTGTGCACTCGTTTTTCTCTGGATCAGCAATGTGACAGGTTGTCCAGAGGACTTGGGAAAGCCCCATCCCTGGAAGTGTTCAAGGCCAGGCTGGATGGATTTTGAAGTACCTGGTCTAGCAGGAGGTGTCCCTGCTCATGGGGTCCCTTCCAAGCCACACCATTCTATGATTCAATCATTTTAGTTCAGGTGTAGAAAATGCCAGAGAGGGTCTGGGGTGTCCACTGGACCCATCTGGCTGCTCTGATGCATTACATTCCCATCTCTAAAAACCTGATTTTGCCCTCCAAGTGAGCATTTCACACACTTCAGAGTTTACTGCTATTTTCCCTATCCTCCTCTGTACCATGGCACTGATAATTAGATCCCTTGGTTTTGGAGGTACCATTTGAGTACTTCCCAAGAAGTTTTTATTGACTTTTTCTACCCCTCCCTTGTCACTCAGTACAACTTCCAGTGCTTTCAAACACACTTGCCTCTCCTCAAACCCCCTGAACCCCCCACTTTGGCTGTGGTGGAGCTTTTTTTCCCTACCTGCTCTGTGCGCACAAAGTCCCCAGAAGTCTGGAAATAAAGCTGTCTGGCAGCAACACGTGGGCTGTGCTGACAGCTCAGTGCATGAGGCAGCCTGGATTAAAACTAATCCTGTTGTGGGGTAACAGCTCAAATACCTCAAGCACTGCTGCCCTGGCTGCCCACAGCTGGGCTCCCACGCACGGGTGGAATACGTGACGTGTTTGTGTGAGGCTGCCACGGCCTCCAGTGGTGCTTGGGTTGCTCCAAGGAAGTTCTGCTGGTGGTGGGGAGCACCAGGAGTGCTGCTGGAGGAGAGCAGTCAAAATTCAGTGGGTGAAGGAGGATATTAATTTCTATAAGGATGGGATATGGCTGTAGGAAGGTTTTAGCAGAGGGTGTGCGTTAAGCTAGAGGGAGAGGTTTGTGGTGAACTCCATGGGGTAGAGCTGAGATGTCCTGGCTTCCCTCCCAGCTAGAACCAGGGACAAGAAACTGGAAGGGTTCAGAGGGAGTGTGATGTGGGGGCTGCAAAGATCATTCAGACCAATTCCCCACTCTGCTGTGTTCAGAGCTTGCTTTTCCTTGTAGGACAGAGGAGGACATCTGTTTTATTCTAATATTTTTTTAGCCTCCAGGTAGCAGATTAGTTGTTTTTTTTTTTTCTGGCTGGGAACATGGGGTGACTTGAAAGTCTTGTGGACTCTCTTTGAGATTTACATATAGAAACACTTCCTGTAAGAAAAATCCCACCATCAGAGCAGGGCACCTCTGGGCAACACTTGATCCATCAAAGACATCAGGCTGGTCTGAGGATGCCTCTGACCAGCTCTCTGTAGGAAACCAGCACTCGCATGAGCTCAGCTCCAGTCTTCCAGCCTTTCACTACTGTGGGAGAAGATGGGGCTGATCTGTCTTATGGGCTTGTCTAGGGACCACACCAAGAGCTTCCCTGATGAGATGCCAGAAGATGTTGAGTTGAATGTTCCTGTTACTGGTCAGAGTGAGGTGAATTGGTGGTGTTAGGTGGTGGATTAATGGATGATGGACACACTGGGTGGATCAGTGGTTTTTGGATAACTCCACACCTGCTGAGGTAAGAAACAGACAGCTGCATTCCCTGGTGAAGTGGAAATGAGCTGCTGTCCCTAAGTCCTTTGCAGCCCTTATAAAGCCATGCTGCTGTTTGGTTTTCACCTGTCGTGAATCATTTTGGTACAGAGCAGCCTCCTGTGCTTGGGAGATCAGGATGCAGTAAAAAATAACAGTAGGAACACCCTCTGCTCTCCCTGCTGGGCATGGAAGTCCTGAATACCCAGGCAAGTCCATACCTAGGGTGGGTTAGGAAGCAGGTTGTCTTTCCTGGGGTCTGTGTATCAGCCTGGTGAGCCAACACCTGCCTTGAGCTGTCCAGTGCACAGAATGCAGAACAAAGAGCCACAGGCCATTGCTGAGGTGGTGAATGGTAGTGACCTGTCCCTGCAAGGGGCTGGTATTTGGGAGAGATCTCAAACTTGCTGCTGCTTTTTTTGGGCGAGCTGAGATGACAGAGGGAAGTGCTGCCGCAGAGAGCGGATTCACACAGGGTGCTGTGGCTGTCCCTCCTGGGGGACAGAGCACAGCTGACAACACAGAGCAGAAGGGAAAGAGTTCAAATGCAGGAAGGATACAACGGATGTGCTTGTTTTCCTGTTTTGTTTGTACTCAGAGCTCTGATGGGTGGTGATAATGCGGGGGTTTTTGGGGGAACTGGTTTGTTTTGGGGTATGGGGCAAAAACTAGACCAAACATGTGTGCCAAAGGCAGCCAGGCATCCTGATCTATTGGGAGAGGCTTTCAGGAGGATCAAAGCCTCCCTGACACCAGCCTGTAGCTGCCAGCTGCCTCTAACCCTGCTCCCATCTCCTCACAGACCACCCATTAAGCTGTTGCCTGCCAAGGAGCGGAGATTCCTCTCTCCGAAATCCTCCACGGGCTCTGCTGGGTGTGCTTCCACATAACCTTCCTGGCTCCCTCTTCCTGCCCTCCCTGCATGCAGCTCCTGCTGGTTTGGCTCTCTCTGCCTGCTCTCCTCATCCCTGCAACCTCTGCCTCCACTCCTTCCCTCTCCTCTTCTTTGCTTCCTTCTCAGTCATGGCTTGAGCAATGAAGAATTTGGGGCACGAGGTGATGCTACCTTGGGCACTACCAGGACGCCTCTACTTTTTAGCTGTAGCTTTGCAGCGAGGCAGATGTTCTGGGGCATTGCTAACAAGTGACAGAATAAGGACAATGTACCTGTAGACCTGTTTTGCACTTGCTGGGAAGCTGATCCCCATGGAGCTGGGGCTTGGTTGGACTCCAGCTCTTACCAAATCCCAGCATGTGCTGGTGGATTTTGTCACCAGAGGTTTTTGTCAGTGTGGATAAATGTGCCTTTTCAGACTGCTGGTGTGGTCTCCCCCTGCCACATCTGGACAGAATTGTGCTGAAAAGTGGGGGAAAAAAGTGGACCAAAGTGAAGCAGAGCTCCCAGCCTGCTGCCACCTGACCACATCCAGCTTTGGCGTCTGTCAGTGCCAACTGCCCGGCTTCCCTTGCACGGATGGAATTCCAAATCCTGGCCAGATTATGCTGGGAACAAGTGTTGCCAGGGGTTTGTCTTTGAGTGGTGAGAGGAAATGCTGCAGCTTTCCTGAGCCAGATACAGTGGCTCAGTTTTGCAGACCTGAGATATTCTGGTGAGCCAGGAGAGGTGATAACCAGCTTGGCAGGGTGCTCACAGAGGGCTGGAGCAAGCAGATGTAACAGATACAGAGCCATTATTGTTGTTAACAATACAAATATGCTTTTCCTTATTTCTTGCTGAGTACCCTGTTGGAAACATGCATATTTAATCAGCATTGATTCTTTTTGAGTGAATTGCTTTAAAACCTGAGGTGATGAAGCCCTGTCTCTTGCTTAGACAGTGTCACATAACCAGCCCTTCACTTCATCAGCACAATGAAATAATTCTGAGTGGTTACACTGCTTGTAGTGGAAATGGTGACTGGAAATTTTCAAACTGTTTCTGGCAACTGTGTAACTATGTGGGTAAGGCTTGGCAGAGGGAGCACTTTACAGATTCTGTCTTTAATGATTTAGTTGCATCTACTTTATTTTGTGGAAGAGTGTGTATGTACTGACTGGTCCTTGTGGAGAGGAGGGTCAGTATCAAGCATGAGGCAACTTTCCTGTGAGGCTGCCTCCTCCTGTCCTCTGTCCCAGATTTAATATTCTCTTTTTTTCAGGTGACCCTCCACAAGCTGCTGCCTGGATTGGCCAGTGTATCCTCTACTTGCTGATCATGGTTTTTGAGAAAACTGTGATTAGCCTTGTCCTGCTTATCCCTGGTTGGACAAAGGTAAGCAGTGTTTTCCCTAGCTGTAGCTGTTGTGGTTTCTTTTTGTCAGCTTTGCCTGATTCATGGTTCCCATTATTGAAAGCCTTTAATCCTCACACTTACTGACATCACTCTGTCATCATTAGCTGTTACTTCAATTTTGGGAAACATGACTTTCATAATGGTTTGGCTTTTGGTGCATTCTCTTGCTAGTCAAAAGCTAATGGAATAAGATGATGCTTTAGTTTTCTTTCCCATTCTTGGAAGGCTGAAATGGGCTGGGCTGGTAGCTGAGCTCCTTCAGTTCTGCCAGAGGATTTCTATGTTCTTCTGTCAATCAGTCCATGTTGGTGTTTTGTGATCCCATGCTTAAACCAGGGGGACTCCTAGAGATTAATTTGGAAAGGGCTATACAAGCAGTGTGTTGTCTTTCCCTGCTCAGCTGCTTCTGTATGCCAGCAATGTTGATAAGAAGTTTATCTTTAAAAAAAATAAAAATAATAGGTTGTGGGGCTTTTTGCCACATACCTGTTGGCAGGTAGGTGTGATGGGTGTAAAATCCTAATTCTGAGAGTCAGAGATAACTGTGAAGGTGGTTTGGAGTCCACTTTCACCAGGCTCTGAGGTACCAGGGACTGTGTGTACCTTGCTGGAGTTACCTGCAGCAGTCTGGGAGCACTTATCTCTTCAAGAGTTGTCCTTCAAACCCAGTAGCCCACAGTGCTCACAGATGGATGTGAACTTCTTCAGCAGCACGAATCCAGACCCAGAGATGCTGCTGGATTCCCCTCCATGGTCACTGTTCGTGGCTGGTGTCCTTGTTCTGCAGATGAGCTCCAGGGAGCCAAGGGAAGTCCCACCAGTTGTTGTCATGGATAGTTACACTGAAAGACTCAGAGCATTTGTTTCTGAACAAAATCATGTGTTTTGGCAGCTGGGCTAAGGGAATATCCTGTGTAATCTTTTAAGAGCTGGGTTGAAGCACAGGCTGCAGAGCTCTGGCTGCTCATGTAAAAGCACAACCAGTTTCCATCAAAGATCTTGCAACAGAGCTGTTCAAATAATGCTTCTAAAATGTTTTCTCCTCTGCAGCTTCAGCAGATCCTCCTGGGTTACATCCCAAGCCCTCAGCTGGAGCTTGTCCTGGTGATGTTTGTTGTGCCTTTCATAGTCAATGTAAGTGGTGCCTCTGCCAGTGCTGGATGGGCTGGTTTGGAAATTGCAGTGCACCCTCATGGGAGTGTGCATAGGGACTGGCTGGGGGCAGCCTGGGACAGGGTGGAGGGGTGTGTAAAGAAATCTGTCTGTCACAAATCTGTCACTGCCACAGTCTCTGTTCACAATTCCCATCCCTTTCTCTGAGCTGCTGTGGGGCTGACTCTTCACCTCTTGGGATAAAGCTGGGCCTTGTTAGGTGAGAGCTCATCTCAGCAGCAAGCTAAGGGTGTGGGGATGCCCCAAACCCTTTAATGTCCTATAGGATGGCTTTTGAGCTTGACAGTCCAGTCATTTGGCTGGATGTCAGATTGTGTTAGAGCAAGACAAAGTGCTCAAGGTAACCCAGAACTGTTCTTCTCAAAACTTGTTTGACAAAGCCTCATGAAAGCTCAGCTCTTTCCTGGTTCCCCTGACTCTGGGTAATCCTTGAGCTGCTGCTCAGTACCTGCTAAGGTGGGAAGGGAACAAGGTGTTAAACACTCAGATGCTCCCTGGGCAAGCAGGGAGTTGAACTTGCTTCCACCTCATCCCATGCACATTCCAATGAATGTAGCACTGGCAGAATTGGATTGATCTGCCTCTCTCCACCACCCCAGGCTGCATTTCCACATTAGAAAGCAAATTCTGGTCCTCAAAGAACTGACCAGGGACTGGTTCAGGCAGATGAACTTTGGATGGAGCTTGTTTCAGTGGTTATGTTCTGGTGGAAACTTGGCCTATTGTGTGGTCTTATTTAATCTGGGTCTTCAGCAACCATGGAAACAATTGGACTTGTGTAAGAAGGGACTTAAGGAATTTGACTCATCCAGTGCCTATGGACACAACTGATGCAGGGCTGATTTAGATATGAGGTTCATCAAGGCTGGGTGTGTGGTGAAGCCAAGAGGAGAAGAAATATCTGTGGTTGAATGACTCTCTATTTTGGTCTCTGCTGTCTATTGATGTAACTTCTTTCTCCCCAAGGCCATTATGTTCTGGGTTGTGGACAGCTTGATCATGAGGAAATACAAGCAGAAGGATACCCTAGACATCAATGGATCCACAGAAACTCCTGGAGCCAGGGGAACTGAGGAATCTCAGGTAAGACTAGGGATGCAAACTTGTGTTTCAGACCAAGCTGCAGACTTGTGGGATGGTCTGTGTATTTTACCACAACCCTCTAACAGAACATCACATTGCCTGCACCTGGGGTGGTGCTTTGTGGATGTGGGTGATCAGCCTGCAAAGTCAAACTCACTCCAACCATGAGCAGTGTCACAGCCCAGGAAATGCTGCTGAAACACTGCCCTGAATGATGTCAATGATCATCACTGGGGGGATGAGCTGGCTTCTGCACTGATCTGTGTGTGCAGGCTAAGACTGTCACTCTGAGCTTTGCTATATTTAATTGCAATTAATTTTGGCTGGGAAGAGCTTACTTTCCTCTCTGTAATTGTTAGCATCCCTTTTAGAGGACAAGGCTTAGCTGGGAATCCTATTTTTGCCAGCATTTGGTATTTTTTCAACCAGATTATTGTCCCTTAGCTGAGTTTTGTGTAGTCTGAGTCTGAGTTAAAAGTTATGGTGGGGGAGGAAATGCTGCAATTGCAGCAGACTTTGTTCTTCTTAATCATGTGTGGTTTGTTGGGTAGGTGGTGTCTACTTCTTACTGACCTTTGGGCAGTGTCCACAGTCTGGGTCCCTGGGAGGAATTCCCTTCCTTCTCCTGGCACCCAGGCCTGGTTTCAGTGTGTTCTGTGTGCTATCCTGCAGCTCACTGGCGAGACCTAGCGAGATAAGATAATTTCTGGCAATCACAGACTGGCTCCTGGAGGAGCTTCTGCTGAGGAATTCGGGATGAACAGAAATAGCTCTTGCTCTCTGAGAGTTCTTTCATAGGGAGCAACTCATCTCTTGTGCTGATAGGTGGGATGGCCCATCACTGGTGACACTGCAGCACACAGAGAGGCAGTGATGTTTTAATAACAGTGTGTGCTCAGCAGTCTGCACAGCAGCCAAGGCTTCTGTGTCCCAGGGGTGCAGTGGGGAAGTGGCCACTGCTCATGCAGTGTCAGAGGCATCCTCGCTCTGGCAGGGAGGGCAGGCAGATGTGAGCAGCTGTTGAGACAAGAGAGTCCCTCCTCCAAGCCCAGCCTCTGGGTAAGCAGCTCTGGGGAGGTCACTGGTGGTAAAGCCCTGCCCTGCTCCCTGGGGCTGTGCCCATAGTCAGTTAGGGTTACACCAGCTCAGAAGCAAAGCTGAAGAGGTGATATCTCTGTTTGAGACAAGGACCTCCTTCACAGCCTTTGTGTCACAGTTCTGGTGTCTTTATCTCTGCCAAGGTCAGGATGAAAGACACAGGAAACGTAGACTCGAGTTCCCACTTGGATGTTCATTACATCTTATCCATTTACAGTCTCATGAGGTGTGAGCTCCAATAGCAAGTTAGAGAAACGAGGCAAAGTGGAGACTTTCTAACTCTCTCCAAGGTTATTTAAGTGATAATCCCCCAATAACAAGGTGACACCTGTATTATTTATGGTTTTGACCCCATGATGACCACCCAAGGCCTGCAATGCAGACCTTTTTCACCCAATTACAGAAAACCACCCAAACCCTTGAAGAAGAAGGAAGAAAAAGGCAAAGAAGAAGGACCCAGACAATGCCCAAAGCCCAGCTACTTTAAACTAAAATCTTAAATCTAAGTTTTTCACCCTGTGAGATCACACAATGCTATTCAAACCACACACCCACAACCCCAGTGCTATCACACAATCTCAGGAGCCTGTTCCAAGGCCTCAAATCAGATGTGGTGCTTGCCTGAGGGTCAGCACCCCTCAGCTCAGAAAGCCTGAAATTTTCAGCCTCCAGGGTTCCAACACTTTTGGAGCCAAGCCTTGCAGCATCCAGGCTCACAGATGGTGTCACAGGTACTGCTCCTCCATGGAGATGGAGCTGCACCTCTGCCTTGTTCCACTGGAACACTGCAAGTGCTTTCTGACCTCTTGCTCAGGTTTGGATAATCTGAAGGAGCAACACCTGCTGATTTCCAGATGCTAAGAAAGCCTCTTCTGGCAGGTCAACAGACAGGAAGTTTCAAGTAGTGGAAGCAATTCCCACAATCTGCTTTCTGTCAAAGCTTCCAAGTACCTGACTGCTTTCTCTGAAGACTTCAGCAAAAATTCAACAATGTGCAGGTCACCTGTTCATCCTGAACATCTCTGATCCATCACTGCATTGGAGCTACCAAGGGGACTGGTTTCTCCTTGGAGCAGTCTACAGGGATTTCCTCCTTTATGCTCAGACATGTCCCTGTGCCTCTGGCCTGTCAAATATTTTGGGCAGAGGAGGAAGCTTATGAGGAAATACAGAAGTGGATGACCTGTTTTCCAACTCTTTCTTGGCACTGGGCCTTGAGGAATAGCCCTAAGCTCCTGCTTCAGGTGTCAGCTTCTTAAGCTGTGAACTAAAGATCATGTTGACTGGCTGAGCCCTACAGCTGGATTGACTGGAATTTAGGCTCAGAAGCAGAAAATGAGCATTTGCTGGGCTTGTTGCTGCTAATAACCTGTTCAGGTGGGGGAATTTCTTGTTTCCCTGCTGCCCAGTGGAGGAGGAAGGGGGGCTGAGGGGTGTAGGGCAGAGCTGATGTGTCCCACAGGTTTATCAGGGTTCATCAGGGCCGTCTCGCTGCAGGCGCCACCAGCTCCCCATCTCGCTGCCGACTTGAATTTCAGCCCTCTGCCTGTCTCACCCGTGGAGTGTCATTATTTTCACATGAACCAGCAGTTTGTGTTTGGAAAAGGAGGGGCAGAGATAGGAAGGTGAATGGAAAGAGTGGAGTTAACCTGTTAAAAGCCCACGCTCTGAGGGGCAGCAGGAAACCTCAGCTCTGTCCTTGGCGTGGTGGAGCAGCAAGAAGAAACCCAGCAACAGCAATCCTGCTTCTGGTGTCACTTACTGACTCTGTGGCTGCAGCCAAGGAAGTGGCAGCCTCTTGTGGGCTTTAAAGCTCCTTTGGTGAACCAGAGGATGAGCTCTTGCTTCTTCCTTTACACTGAATCCCTGAAAGGAACAAACTCCCTCTTAAGGTTGGAAGAATTTCACCCTTCTTTCCTTCCGTGTCAGTCTTCAGCTGTGTGTTGTTTCAGTCTCCTGCCCTGCCTTGTAAATGTCCATGGAGTAATTTATTTCCCCTCTTGTGGGATAGAAAAGGATCTCTTGAATGCCAGTTTGCATCCAGTGCTGTTCAGCCTGGGGAAATTAATTCATCTGCAAGGCTCTTATTTTTGCTTTGCATGTGTCCTGCCGTTGACCCGAGGCTCTTTTCCCTTGCCCTTGTAACTCCCAATGAACTTCAGATCTTATCAGTGATTTCTTTGTTTCCTCCACTCAGGAAAACAAGTCAGTTTTAATAATGTTTTATTTGATCTTTTTTCATTTGTTGTTTTTTTTCCCCGGGGAGGTGGATGGATTTCTGTTCCTTTCCTGAAGGCTTACATTTTTAGAGACAACTCTTAAAGCAAAAGTCCAGTAACAGTGGTACTTGTGAGAAAAATTAAGGTGAAATTAGAGGCTACTTTGAGGCTGGAAGGAAAGTTAATATGCAACATGAGGGCCTGCCTTTGGTCAGGATGGAGTTCAGCACCTGTCCTAATTCCCTTCTCAAGGAACTCTGTATTTTGGCATTCATTAGATGAAGATGCTGATAGACACCAATACAGAGCTGCTTACTTTTAAGGGTTGAAAGAGCAAGTTGGATTTGCCTGTTGCTTAGCTGAGAAACAATTTTGTGGGTTTTTTTTAATTCATTTTTAATTAGCTCAAACTCGTGGTGAACTCAGGTGCCAGGTCCTTACAGAGAATAAATGAAGGTGGGCATAGAGGTGCCTCTGGAAGGAAACTGTCCCACCTCACAGTCCTCCTGACCCGTGGCAAATCATGCTGTGGAATGTGTGAGGTGTTTGAGGACTGCTGAGTGAGACAGCAGCACGTGGCCCTAGGACTGAGAAACCCTGTCCCATCCCACCTCTGCCACCAACCTGCTGTGATCCTGACCTGGGTGCATCTGCAGGGAAAGAGCCCTGTCCAAGTTGTTCTGAAAACTCCCAAATTGGAGTTGAGCTTGAAAATGATCTCTGAGGATATGTCCTGTGGCTGCCATGGCAAGGAGGTGCCCTCTCATGGTGCTGCTTCCTGGGGAATTGTGGAAAGTTTACTGGGGGTCTCCTGGCTTGTGTAGTTTCCTACAAGTGTGTGGTGGGCAGGTAGCAGCCTGGATGGGTCTGGGTGCACAACACTGTGTCACCATCCCTGCTTGGCTGCAAGGGGGTTTGAGTTTTCAGCTGAAACCCACCCAAATCACCAATTCAACAAGATCCCACAGCCACTCTGTTGCAGCCTCTCAGAGCTCAGTGAGTTCACAGTGCTGCCTGTGAGTAATTACCCACACATTTCTTCAGGTTCAACAGCATCATAATTTCAATGTAATAAACAGAGGAAATCTTCACGTGAGAGAGATGGAAACTTTCCAGTGTGTGTCCTGAACCAAAAAAAAAGTAAAATTCCTCGAGACCAATGAGGGAGACAACAAGAGAGGTTAATCCAGTCTACTGCTGTCCTTTAGGTGTCTGACTGTGCAGAGAATAACCCTGGATGGAGGGGCTGGGGTGTGTGTCAGGGTGGGGAGCAGGAAATCTTCCCCTGTGGCTCTTCTGCTCCTTTGAAGTCACTGACTCACTGGAGCTCAGTTTTTCCTGTTTGGTGGTTTTGTTGCTGTGGTGACTGGCCCCGTGGTGCTGCCTAGAGTGCTAACAAGTGGAGGGCACGTGAATTCACAACTGTGCAGGGAGATGGACACAGAGAGGAGTGATTCCCCCTGCTCCTGGTTTTGCCCAAGGGATCCTGGGCTCTGGGACTGTTGGGAATGTTCTGTGTGTGAGCACTGGGCTGAAAGTCCATGAATGATCCCTTGGCTTAGGCCTTTGGGCTGGAAGGCTGCTGAGTCAGGCACAGGGAGACTTCACAGTGACAGTGCAGCTTCTCTTGCCCCAGTGTGGGTGTTTGAGATGGGGGTAGGACATTTTGAGCTAACAGCCTGGTCTGGAGCACAGCTCTAGGAGGAGCAGCGGAGGGCACTGGGGATGCAGGAGAAAAGGAGGCTCAGGGATGACCTTATTTCCTCTCTACAATTCCCTGAAAGGAGGTTGTAGCCAGGTGGGGATCAGTCTCTTCTCCCAGGTAACAAGAACAGGACAAAAGGGAACAGCCCCAGGTTGGACACAGAGGAGGTTTGATTGGATATTAGGGAAAATTTCTTTACTGAAAGGGTGGTCAGTCACTAGGACAGGCTGCCCAGAGAAATGGTGGAATCACCATCCCTAGAGATGTTAAAAAAACATGTAGATGTGGTGCTCAGGGACATTCAGGTTTAGAGATGAACTTGGCAGTGCTGGGTTAGTAGTTGGACTCAGCCTAGGAGGTCTTTTCCAGCCTTGAGGATTCAATGATTCTAATCTGTCCAGCCATGAATATTATGCATGCACACTGCTGGCTGGCTGGCAGTGGGTTTCAGCTCTCCTGCAGTCAGTGCAGCCATCTCCTGGGTGAAATCCAGCCTTTTTCCTCTTCCAGAGGCTGTGGCTGGATGATGCCCACACGTATCTCTGATTGCATTTTGGAAATGCTCCAGGTTGATGGCAGCCAGTTTAGAGCAGCCCATGGTAGCCTCAGGTGTGGAGTTAACTACTGAGGGGTTCCTGGGGGCAAAGGGCAGTCTTTGGGTCCTTCAGGGAGAAAAAAAATAAAAAATAAAGTGTTTTTTTTACCTCAAACACCAGTGAGAGGTATCACTGCTCTACTTTGGCTCCCACAATTCGGACTGAGCCAGGAGCTGCTGTGCCAGGCAGAAATGAGGTGCTGCCAGGCTAGGACACCACTCCTGAGCTGGCTGGCCATGGCTGAAGCTGAGCCTGTAGCTCTGCTTGCCCTTCTGGCTGAGATGTGGAGGTGACCAGTAGCTGGGGGCCTGGGAAAAGGTCTACATGTGGTAGAGCTGCTCACAAAATACGTGGCCTCGTTTTTGTACATCTCCACTGAGGCTTCAGCCAGGCCTGAAGGTCCATGTGTGAGTCCTGTCCCACGGGGGGCAGAGCCTTCAGCTGCCCATTCTGCTCTCAAGGAAGGGGGCTGGGACACCAGCTGGTTGTGGTGCCTGTGCCCAAACCCATTTGGCTGTTGTTGGAGAGATGGTCTAGATGACCTTGAGGTCTTACCTATCTGCCAGAGAGGATTGGATCTGGCAGCAGACCCCTCTAGGAATGCTTGACTCGAGCAAGCAGTACTGAGAAAATCTGAGACCTCTGACTCCATCAGCATCTGTCTGTTCTCCTTTCTAGGTATTGCTCTCTCCAGACATGGATTTTGATCAGTCTGAAAGCGACCAGGATGTTTCAGGACTCCGGGGAACCAGCCAGAAGATGAAGCAGCCCAGCTATCAAGTGGTCATCTGACAACAGCGGGGCGAGGGAGGTGGAGGAAGGAGCAGCACTGTGACCCTTGAGCTGGTCAGGGAAGGGCAGGGTGGGGAATGCTGGGTGACCCTTGTGGATCTACAGAGATCCTTTTGCCTGCCTCATCTTAGCCCTGTGGATGGTATCTGTGCATCCTGTACAGGCTTGAGCAGCATCTGCTTTACCTGGCTGCCCCACACGCAGGCACATTGAGGTTGGGGATAGAGGGATGTATTTTCCCTGGCTGGACAACTGGGTGTGACTTTATTATTTTTTTTTTCTCATCAGGGCTAGAGAATGAAATGAAAAGATTGTCTGGTTTTTTAATAGAAAAAGAAAAAAAAGGCTTTATTCAGTACTACCTGAACTGTGACACTTTTATATGCACAATGCTCAAAAGAATTGGTTTGCAATATGTATTTAAATGTCTTGAATTGGGAAGATTGTCCCAGTGGATCTGATTCTTTTTACTGTTTTATAAGGAATCCAATAAATATTTGACCTAAAATTGCTTCATAGATTAAATGCCTTCATGTGCTTAATGTTCTGCACAGCCCTGATGCTGTGAAAGGGAGGAAGGGGAGCTGTTGAAATCTTTCTGACCAGGGGAAGATTGTGTTTTTGCAGCAGGGCTGCAGAAGAGCTTGAGCCACAGAGCTTGGTTTCTGTGGTTGAGGTGTAGGAGGTGCTGCAGTGCAAAGCCCTGATGCTGCAGCATCAGCCTGTGCTGGGCTCCAGAACAGGCTCAGAGATGGATCCCAGTCACCACCTTACAAGGGAGTGTTTACTGGAAGCTGACAACTCATCTTTTACTTGGTTTAAAATAAACAGCTGGAGTGTCTGCAGGATCTGATTTGAACTGAATCTGGAAGCCCCATTAGCTGTCCCTGTTTTGGGGGTGAGGAAGGACCTGGGGTAGTACTGCTGCTGGAAAATATTTTGGGTCAGCCCAGGACTGGCACTTTCTGCTCCAAGTGTGAAGTGCAGGGCTTTGCCCTGTTTGCCTTCCTCTTAGCAAACTGTATTTGTCTGTAAACACAAAAATGCAAAACACTTTGCAGCTGTCCTGGGGAGAGAGTGAGCACAGAGCAGCTGCACCACCCCACTCCCAGGCTGGCTGCAGAGACACAGCTGTGGAGAGACCCATCCAGAGTCCACATGGGGGGATAGTCCTTGGAGCAGGGATCCAGGATCCACTGGGCTGGGATCCCTAGTGGGGCCATAGCCAGGCTTTGCTTCTTGCAAGACAACTCCCCTTAAGTGATACTTGGGAATGATCTTTTATTTTTCCTTCTTCCCTTGTATTTTTTCCCAAGAAAACAGCCCTTATTAAGGAGTAAAAATTAAAGGATTTGGATTTTCTAACTTGGATGGATTTAGATGTAAAGGGTGAGCTTGGAGCATGTGAAGATATTTGGTGGGAGTTTTTTTGGGGTTTGGCTTGTTGTTTTTCTCCTGACTTCAAAGTGGTTTGAAGCCTTAGATGCAAATCAAAGTCTCGGATGCCCCTCAGTGAACTAGACACGCTTGGCTACACTTGCAGCTGTGCAGCTTTAAACTCTTTTTCTGGAAATTAAGTCCTTTTTTGTTTTTCTTCCTTAATGAAGGGTCAGAATCCTACTTCTGCTGGCACATCAAAAGGCTTTTGGAACACATGGCACACAGCACTCTGAATAGATTATTTATATTTCTCAGTGCAGTTGGTTTCACAACACAACTTCTGCTCATCTGGGGAGTTCTGCACTGGTAAGGGCTGGAGCAAGTCCTATCCTGTGTAAGGTTTTGACTGGGATTAGATTAAAACAGCTTCCCTATTAGAAACCTGCTCCCTGTTTTGAGGAATACTGGCATTTTGGAGTTCTGTTCTTGCTCTGGGGCTGCACAGTGCAATCCTGCAGTGGGTGAAGAGTGCAGATTTGGCCAAAGCAATGTCCTTGTCCTAAACTGGACTGTGAGTGACATGACCTTCATTTTAGCCCTTAGTTGAGGCTGTCTGAGAAGGTTCACAGTTGGCAATAGGAGGACAAGTAAGAT
Source organism: Phylloscopus whistleri (assembly GCA_017589585.1). Taxonomy (NCBI): domain Eukaryota; kingdom Metazoa; phylum Chordata; class Aves; order Passeriformes; family Phylloscopidae; genus Phylloscopus; species Phylloscopus whistleri. Next base: position 2,467,434 of record JADMLD010000229.1, read on the forward strand.
TTGGGGGAAGGTTCTCCCTTGCAATCCTTGTATAGCCAGTGCTGTTTCAGCAGCTCTGTTCCCTTCCTATCTCTGAAATGGTGCTGTGCAATTGTTTCCATTGCACTCCAGAGTGATTGCTCAGCCTCATTCCTGAGCTGTCTGAGCTGTGTGCAATCACTAGGCACATCCCTGCAAATCCCAAGTGCTTTGTGACACTTGGAGATGAGAACAAATGCATCTTCACTACAATAACTGCATAGAGGTCTGGGAGCTCTCTGGGACAGCATGAAGGGCTGTGAGGACCAAGCCTGAACATATTCCCCCTCGTGAGAGAGGGAAGTGTGATGGCCACCTCAGAGCTGAAAAAAATTGAGATTTATTGTCCACGACCTGCCTTTGCTCTTGGGACAGCTGGAGCACAAACTATTTTCCCATGTCCTGTTCTACTGTATTTAAAGTCTGTGGTTAAACTCTCATTTCAAAGTGGGAGTAGAACCCTAGGGTCTGCTCTTGCCTCCTACCAACTGCATAGAGACTAAAGAACATCAGTGACCTTTAATTTTCCACTGAAATTACTTTGGTTCCCAACTTACTGTTAACTTGTAAGTGGTTCTTTCAGTCATCTGGTAACATGAGCCTGTCCAGCAGCATAAAACACACATAACCTTAGCTTCAAAGCTTGTTTTATCATGGCCAAATGAAAGCTTCACTGCAGCATTCACTGTAAAATATTTATTGTGAAATGGATAACTGGAGCCTTAAGGAGACCTTGAGTATATTGCTCCAGGTGCTTCATATTGCTGAGAAGTTGGACTTGATCCTTGTCATCTTCAGACCCTGAAAGAAATGTGTTTCCTTGGCTGGAGAAGGAGAAAGGGGAGCAATGATGCACCCAAATTATTAGCAGTAGGTGTGTGTTTATATATATTATATACATATCTATATACAGAGGAGATCAGGGGAGAGCCTAAGCCAATCACTCCCCTTAGCAATACACGTGGACAGCACAATGTGGGAGGAGAGGGAAGGTTTCAGAAAGGACAGTATGGAAGCACCTGCCAAATCCTGAGGTGTGTAGAAATCCACTGCCACTTTCCTGTTCTCTCTGTGCTAGGGAAAAAGTGGGCTGTGGGTGATCATCTTGGGCAGAGAAGTCAACTTCACAGCTGTTCTTCCTCATCTCATTGTGGCCCACAAGCAAACTGCAGAGCATTAAACTTCTGTTATTATTCCACACTCAGGACTGTGCTGAGGGTTGTGCCTTCAGCTCTCCCTCGCAGGAGAGCTCTTTCTCAAGATAGCAGGGCCCAAAGCAGTAGTTTCTTCTTGATGTTCTGTTCCAAAGTACAAGCCTTGGCATGAATTTTGTGCTAACTGAGCTCTCTGTAAGGATCTTCCAGAGTGCAGTTGCTGGTTGCTTTTGGCTGTTTCAGGCAGCACATGGTGTGAGTGAAGAAACCGTGCCTGCCACCTGCTCTGCTGCCACGGTGCTTGCAGCACTAACGAGCTGATCAAGCAACTGGAAAATCACCACCCCACCCCCAGCAGCTGGAGCTCCAACAGCAACAATATGATTTAATTGTTAAATATGAAGAAAAAAAAAAAAATCAGTCAAGGTTGAACCTAATTCTGTAGGTCTCTGGCAATTGTTTTCTTCTAACACATGGATATAATTTAATTCCTGGAGATGCTTCCACACCCAGCCTCCCTCCTTTTCAATTCTGGAAAGGCAGAGTATTCATGAGCTCAGTTTGGCCCTGCCATGTAAATGTCTTTGTGGTTGTCAAGTCCCCTTTGGACAAGTTCTCTGCTGAAACTCCCCTGTGGCTGATCGATAGCATTGCTCAGTGATGCCTCACTTTAAAACACACCACAGCCTTGCAGTTTTGGGTTTGGAGCACCACCTGCAGTGGGGGTGGCTGGCAGACCCTTTTGTAACCTCCTGCTGCCAAATTCCTGCTGCGCACAAATTCCTGCAGTGTAAGGAAGGAGAAGAAGCCAGGGGAAATCGGGATGAAAATCTTTTGACAATTTGGAATAAATAAAGACTTCCTCCCCGATTACAAAAGCAGCTAGAAAGGTCTAGTTGAAATTCAGGAGGGTGTTTTGTAGCATCACAAGCTGTCGGGCTCTGGTTTGTCAATTAGGAAATTTTAATCTGTGCTGAGCAGAAGGGGTGTGACGCTCAAGGACATCAAGGCAGGTCTGTTGGAAACTCAGGGTGGAATTTTGTTTCTTTCTGAGGGAGTCAAGACTCAAGAAATCACTAATCCTGCAATGTTACTTAAATTGAACTGTGTTGAACGAACTGCTCCATGGAATGGGAGCCTGCACCACTCCTTTTGCTGCTGAGGACCAGAGGTGCTTTTTAAGCACGCAGCCTGTGCACCGAGGCAGCAATAAACCCCATCAAGGTTTTCACCACTGTTGTAAGGGTTTGTAGTGATTCATGTTTAGTGGCAAAGCCAGACCTCATCCCACTAACCAGGAAAGCAATACCCTCCTGTGGCCTGTTGATTTAAGGTTTTAATTTTGTTTGATGCTAATGGGTCACTGCAGACGAATATCCACCCACCTCTCCTCTCTCTCTCTACTTTCCCCATGGACCAAGGTTTGAGCAGGAGCTCCAAGTCACTTCTTTGCAAAGCCTATCACCTCAACAGGCACTGTGCCTTAGGTGGGGTGATTCACCAGCCCCAGGGGGTATTGCACAGATCCCTGCATGGATTTATTTTAAGGCCAGCAGCCTCTGCAGTGTTCACTGGCTTATTTCTCCCTCCCTTCCCACTGGGAGAGCATCAATCATGCCTTCAACCACGTCCTTTCCCCCAGCCTTCTTTTTCTTCAGGAATTGGATGAACGTTCATTTAGCGTGAAAGAGAGACAGCTGATTTCCAAGGACAAAAATCCTTGGTTTCTTTGGCACCAAAGAAGTAAGGAAATATTCATAAGCTGCCCAGTAAAGGCTTCAGAAGGGACCTGCTGTCACACGTGCTGCCCCAGTGCATCGCTGTGACCATTCTTAGAGGCTGTTGATTGTCCCAAAGCTGCTCCCCGTGTCGAAAGGATGAGAGGACAAATAGTCCTTGTAGCTCCCATCGATCAGTTTGTCCGCGTTGTTTTTGGCAAACCAGCAGTCGACCTCCTGCTGGCCGTTGTAGATCCTCCTCTGCTTCCACACGACAGGAACGAGCCTCCCCTTCACCCTCAGGGTGTTTGTAGGGTTTGCCTTCAGCGCCTCGGTTTGGTTCTGCCCGACCTCCTGGCGACTTGTGTTCAGGGATTCCTGGAGAAGCTTAACTTCGTGGTTCAAGAACTGACCTGCAAGGCAAGGTAAAGTAAAAGTCCGTGACTGGCTGATCTGTGCCTGTTTATAAATTTTTGTGGTTTGGTGATTTGGTGGTTTTTTTTTTTTTTTGGTAGGATGCATTTGAGGATTCTCAGCTTATGGATCTATAAAGGGCTTCTCTTCAAGAGCGGGATGATTCTTGTTCCTGTGATTCATTTCTAAATCCCACAAACATAGAGGTTAGAATAAAACCCTATTTTTTTTTCCATGGGTCACTAAAGAGCTAAAGAGGGATTTTAGCTGCCAGTAGTAAGTTCCCTTCTGTGGGACATGGTTACTAGAGGTTAATAACCCACACAATGTCCATCAGCAAGCAAAAAGTCATAGGCCTCAAGATTCAGTTCTGTTCCCTTGCCCTCTTGGGAGAAAGTTCTTCTAGGCCAAACCTAAGTGTGAATTTAGAGGTTTGTCCATGAGAGTGGACTGAGTCCAAAACCCCACTCCTAAGGGATCATCTCCTACTTCACCTGGGGGTTCTGAATGGCACAGAAACTATGGCAGAAGTTTTGGAGTTCTGTACCTGTACTTGACCAAAAACATCAATACTTCTCATTGGCTGAAAGGACACAACCATCTGGTCATTAGCCTACCTAAAGCCTGGTTCCTTCAAAAGGTAGGGGTGGCACTTCTTTCATTTCACATTTGAAAGAAAGGGGCACAAAAACTTCTTGTGGAAGATTTGGTTTCTGTCTCTGTACTGGGAGAATCAAGCATGTGTATTCTAATAGTAACTGTATTGAACAATAATTAAAAGAGTGGAAATGTGAAAACCAGGCACAGCTGGGATAGGGAGAGTTAGCTCCTACAGGGAAAGACAGGAGAGGAGTTGGAGGTGCTAGAAAGAGAGAAGTTGTTTGAAAGAGGATGTAAAAGTCTCAGCTAGGAACTTAATCCCCACCTGCCTTCTTCCTTCCCTCCTGTCTCTGCTCAGAAATATCATTTTTGTCTGACTTACAGCTCTGAACATGAGAACCTGTCACCTACCCAGCAGCCCGTGGGAGTCAGAAGAGAGGCCTTTACTGTTGGAGATGTAGAACCCCAGGTGATTCCTCTGGTATGGGGCTGGCTTCTTGTAGTGGTGGATGAGGATGACAAAGCTGATGGAGTCCCGGATCGTCACGGTGATGTTGGAGTAGGCAGAGATGGACACCTCGAGGCTCTTGCTTCTCACGACAGCACTCCGGCCACAGGACAGGACAAGCCTTTCCCCATCATCCAGGATGACCCTCCTGGGTGTGATCTCCAGGTAAGACCTCTCTGGCTTATTGCTGAGGATGGTGATGGTGCTGAAGTAAGTCCGATGCTTCTTGTGGCCATTGGGTGGTGCGGGAGCTCCAATTAGTTGCCCATTCACGGTTACACCTTGCAGGAAAACAATCAGTAAATGAAAGCTGGAACCCAGCATCACAGGATCACAGAGCAGTCTGAGTTGGAAGGGGCCCAGCAGGAACAGGTCTATTGTCTCAATGACACAAGCCTTGGGACTGAGGACATGCAGGCTCGCCACCTCGTGCTCAATTATTTCACTTACCAGTATTCAAACGAGTATAATCAATCTGTTATAAAATTGTGACCTCATACAGAGCACATAAATTTACCCAAGCTCAGAAATACTGGCCTTCTCTGCAGGTAGGTGCCCCAGCCCCATTAATTCTAACACAATGTACGCAGTGCCACCAAAAACCCACTTTTGAGTGTTCTAAGGTGCAGATCCCACTGAGTCAATTAAAGCCTAAATGTCCACAGTAAGATTCCAAGCCATTTTAATAATTTTTGTGACCTATTGTCCATAAGACAGTGACTCACTTCCCACAAACCTCTGAATAACCACTGAAGAGTGACAGTTAAGGAGGAGGCTTGTTGCTAACCCAAGCTAAACCCAAGCCATTAACACTGAGATGAAATGTCTCATATCCCATTATTCCTGATGGGATCTCTCATTTCTGTCTTCAAAGACTCAAGATTCTAGTGCTACAGAGTCTGTTTTCCTCAAGCTCATTCTGCATTTGAGCCACAAAATCGTCAAGCACAAGCACAAACAATCTGTGAAAGAAGTTTAAGAGAAACATTGCCCAGAGCTGTATCTTACTAAGGCAGACATGAACACAGAAATATGGGGCCTAGACCACTGCCACACAGAACAGAATCCTTGCAACTTTATTGTGGGGTTTTGTAAAACAAGCCTGTGAATTGTCTCTGGTTTTGACACCCCTTTCTCCCACTGTTGCCCTGAGCAGGACATAATCTGCTTATTAGCTGCCCTGCTTAGAATTCCAGATCGGATCAGACCACACTTTGAGCCCCTGAGGCTCAGATTGGCTTGGGTAAAGCAGATCCTGAATCATGTGGGTTTTCTCAAGACTGTCATGACTCTCTAGCCAGTTTGGTGATTTCTTTACTAAAAGAGCCGTGGTGCTTGGTGAGCCTGTTTGGATTACTTTGCTAAACCAAACAATACTGTGAGTAAAGAGGGAAATTCCCACAGCAGAGTAATTTTGATAAGTCCAAACATTTTATTTGCAAGCTGTGACTTTGTAACTGGGTGAAGCTGAACCATAGAAGAAAGTTTTTTCTAATTTCCTCTCACTTTCTTGCCTCTGAGGCACCTTGGTGCTTGGTCTGCTGGGGGTCTGGCCTTACACTTTGATTTTCCTCCACTTTGACTTGGCTGCTCACCAGATTCCTTGTGATCAGAGACCAGCCTGAGGATGTCCCCTGGTTCTCCATCAATATTGAAGCAGACAGAGAACTTGCTGGAGGGAAAATCAATGACGAAGTGAGGGTCCCCATCCGCTGGGAAGACATGGAAAAAGAGATAAATGTGAGAGGCCCACACAAAACTCCAGCGTCCGAGATGGCAACAAAACTGCTGTTTGAAGTGTGTTTGTCCCTGTTTTTTCTAAGTCCTCCTGGTTTGTTGTTTTTAGAGGGTCAGATGGAGTTTGCCAGGAAACGCCAAGTTTTGCTTTGTTTTTCACAAAGATTGTTTTGTTTTTCTCACAGAAGAGGTTGGGTTTTCAATGACAACTCAAAACCCATAACAGGCTAGATGAAAATCAGGATATTTTCTTCCCGGAATATAATTTCGGTGATTTATGGGAATTATCATACAGGTGTTTTGAACTCCTCCATTCTTTCCTGGCAAGCTACATTCCCCACAGCACACAGAAATGTACTTTCTGACCAAGGGCTGCTGCATGGGTCCACCTCACACTGACCCCTCCTGGCCCTCAGTATCAGATTGGAGCAGTCATCAGCAGCTGTTGATCCCACAATCTTATTTTTTCAACAATCCTTGACCTATCATCAACTATCAGACAGTTGCCATTAATAAGGCAAGCCAAAACTGCTAGTTTCTAGGGTAAAATTGACCCTATCAAGAGAAATTCAAGTCGGAATTCTTGATCTGGACTTATTCTTCGGTGTTTAACATATCAAAAGTTAAGTAAAGGTGCAGGACCAACAGGAAAATTGTAAAACACTACAGAATTTTCTCTTTTTTCTATCTTCAACAACTTCTTTTTTTATATATATTTCAGCATTATTTTTTATAAAAGGATTTTTTCACTGTTTCTAGTATAGAGAGAATTTGTTTCTCTTTTCCCCTAACCTGCAGAAGTCAAACATGAGGATCAAGTGTTGCAGATCATCCTCACTCCTTCTCATTACTGATCTTCTCTGTATTTTGGTTTTGTTTTCATTTTCCTCTCTACTCTGTAGGTCTGACAAACAGAATTTTGGCTGGTCACTTGGGTGGTTATACCACAGTGATATGCATCTGAGGTTTCCATAAATCAGCTGCTATTATTTTGCATTATTAAAGGCACGAAAACAGGCACTGACCTGAAGTTTTGGAGATTTTAATCCTCTGTTTATCTTGTCCTCTGCGTATACCTAGAAGTGGGGAAGGAAGGCTGTTACAATTACTTGCTGAGCAGCAGAAAGAGACATATTATTATAATGTTCCCTAGATACTATTCAGAGAGATTATGAGGTATATTCCTGCAGCCACTTTAAGTTTCATGTAGAACACCTGCTTTTCTCCAATAGTTTCTACAGAGCAGTAAGGGCTTCAGAGGGGGTGAGTGAGAGGCGAAAAGGTTTGCTAAAGGTTACCCAGCCCACAATTAGCAAAATTGGTATGAAAATCTCAGCTTTACCCCTCAGTTCACTGTCTAGATCACCCCTGTGCTGAAGTCAGTCATGAGACATTGCCCATGCAAGAAGATTTTTTTACCAGAACAAGGTTATTCTTCTCTCATACCTGGCGGGGCCTTGTGCCCCTGCAGGCTCTGCACCTTTTCCCCGATGCCATCAGTAGAAGGGCTGATAAACTCCTCCTGAGGTGGCTCTGAGTGGAGTCCAGCCTCTTTCATCTTCAGAACAGTGAAGGGGGTAACAAAATTGTAAGCCAGGGCCATGGACTTGGCTTTTTCCATCAAATTGTCCTTTTCCTGACTGTCATCGCTCTTCAGCCGAGAGTTGAGCAGTTCCTTGATGGTGAGGTAACTCCACGCCCTCTCGATGTAATTATTGTCACCTTTGCCATCCTCCAGGCCGGGGACACCTCTGATGTCATTCCTGCTCTGCAGGTCAATAGCAATGTCTGTTTTGAGGAGGATGTACTTCTTGGAGTTGCTGGCAGTCACCTCCACGTGGAGCTTATCCGAGGTGCGGTTGATGAGTTTGCCTGCTATGATAATTTCAGAGCCATTGAAGTAGTTGGGGAAGAAGTTCTGGGTGACCTGCTCCACATCATCTTCAGGGTAATCGACACGGATGTCAGAGAGAAGGGGTGTCCCTATTTCATCATAGAACCTTCAAGCAAGACACATTTTTCACCGTTAGCAGTGTGTGAGCACACTCTTGCACTTGTACACCGACAAGGACACACTCAGGTTATCTGAAATGGCTCCTAAGTCATTCAGGGGCAGTTTGAGCCATCAGGAACCAAATTTAACTACCACATCTACTCTAATTTGGCCCAGAAAAATTTGTGTGTGTGTATGTGGGGGGGGTGTCCCTGCCCTTAGGGCTTTTCAAAACCTGAGTGGACAAAGCCCTGAGAAACCTCACCTAAACTTGAAGTCAGCTCTTCTCAGAGCACGAGGTTGAATTACAGGATCTCCAGAGGTCCCTGTCAACCAAAACTATTCTGTCTCATCTCACTGTTGCTTAGGCATCTAAAGAGAGTCTCTTAAGTATGTTCAGAACAATCCCAGCATGGCCTGACAGTCACCTCCCTTCCACTACGGTTCCAGATCTCTGCAAGGAGATACTTGTGACCACTTAAAAGTAAATTATTGGCTTCTCAAGATTCACAGAAAGCCCCAGTTATTAAAAAATATACTTAGATGAGATGCTGCTACCCATAGGTTTCTAGTGGTGTTACACATGGTATCCCAGAGCCACAAACTGTAAGGCCAAAATGTTAGGCCCACCAAAGCTGAAGAGATTCCAAACCAAAGCTTCTGAATCTCTGAAAGACCCCTAGATTGGGTTGCTCAGTGTAGGACAGGCAGGAATACAGTTTTCTGAGGGCCAGCAGAGAAAGAAAATCAAGAAGGAATCTCACCATGCCCCCCATAAATGAGGACATTTCCAAGGAATGGAGGAATTCTATACAGAATTATGTGTATAGGAGCTGCTATATACTGGCACCCTGGCACAAGAAAATTCACTTCCTCGTGGCTGATTTTTTGTTGGAGCAAGGCATGGCTTTCATGGAACCAGGGGGGTTAACCCTTTTATGCCTTGTTAACGTGACCAACCACACCTGTGAGAACACATTGCACTGGACAGCCCAGAAAACCTTCACAAGGCTCAAAGCCCAAGTTTACAGTACTGTGTTTTCCCTACAGCAATGTGCTTTTGAAGGTTCCTCCCAAGCTGCTCCAAGAATACCATATTTCCCATTTGAATGCCAAACTGTTCATCTCTTGGCAAGTCATTTGAGTTTAATTTGGTAAATAAACAAAGAATTGGCCTCAGCCCTTCTTTTAGTTCAAGCTGCATTTATTTGACACATCTGGTTAAACAGACTGTCTGGAAGCTAAAGTCACACTTTCTGCTTTATTCTCTCTCCAAGGGAACCCAAAGCCTGAATTGGTTGACTTTCTTTTAAAGTCTGTCTGAGCACTCATTGTCTTTCATACAGAGACCTCACCAGATTTAAAAACATGACTGAATTAAACTTGAGAACTCTCTGTAAATTAACTTCTGAGTTATAACAAATGGTGGAGATACACAACCTGTCTTAGAGTACAATTCAAGGAAGTATCTGTATAAAAATACAACCCGCTGAGCACAAAAAAAGATATTACACTGGCACCCATTTAGGTTTTCCCTCCAACTGAGGTTTGAATTGGCCTCCAGCAGTGATTGTGCTTTTCTGTACAAATTTGGCACCAGATGCCAAATGGGTTTGCCATGGCTGAGCTTGATAAACAGTGAGCTGTTCATCAGAGAGAGGCGTTTGAACAAGTACTTGCAGCACTGGGCTCCCACAGCCCAATCAATCAGAACATCCTCTGTTTGCCAGGGAATGCCACTTGCTATCCAAAGTACATGTCCTGAGGAGGAAATGATGTGGGTGGAGTGACAGATGGATCTACAGAATTTAGTTTAGAAGGAATTCTTGTCCATGCATAGCTGCCACAGAAGGCAAAGCCCTGGTGGAAAGTGCTTGGATTTATTGCTCCAGAGGAGTTAGGCATGAGCCAGGAGAGAGGCCAGTACTCAATATCTGTCTCTTTTTTAGTTTCTGTGGTTAAACCACCAACGTTTTGGGAGTGAAAGCCAAGCATTTTTATTTGAAAGCACTGACACATTGCCAAATGTTTTGGTCAGAGCTGTGGTCACATATCTTTCTGCTGTTTCTCACCAGGGTCTCCCCTTGGACTACATCTCCCTTATCACAGAAGAGGAACATAATCTCTGGTCCTACCGAAGGATGAGGATTTCAGGAAATTTATGAGGAGTTTGGGTCACAAAGAATGGGGAAATTAAGTGACTATATGGTTATCCCAGCAATGATCTCAGTGTGTTTTGCAAAGTCAAATATTTTGAATCTTAGGCAAAATGTTATAATTTTCAAAAAATAAAAAAAATATATATTTTTGCTCCAAATTAGAATCTTCATTCCTGATCCCCTCCCCGCTTTTTATATTGTTGATTTGATGTATGAAATGCATCCTCTCCTCCCACCATCTACCTGTGAGGAGCTGGGACCTCTGCTCCCCAGTTCTATGGGTTTATATGTCCAAAACAATGATCTGAATTAGGGAAACAAAGGCCATGTTCTGAGAGGCTGGGAAGCTCCAGTACATCTCAGGGGGTCTGCTAAGAAAAAGGAAATTTCTGGGTAGCCATTCAGAGAATCTGATCATACTCTGCCTCTCCCAAGCAGAGCTGAGCCTCAGGGAAACTCCAGTTTCTTGCCTTGTCTCACTAAAGGATTTTCCATCCCAAAATGCTTTCCCAGAGAACCCAAAGAGCAGAAAGAGCAGAACAAACCCCTTGAGGTGGCTGGCTGCATCCTCATCCTCCTGGAAAAGCCTCGTCATGCCGCAGTTCTCCAGCGCCATCCTCTCCAGCAGCTTGTGGTCCACGTCGTTGCCGATGCCGATGGTGAAGAGGCAGAATTTATCCCGGATGGCTTCCTTGGTGTTGCTGAGGATTTTGGAGGACTGTGTTTCCCCGACAGTCGGCCTCCCATCCGTGAGGAAGATGATCAGGGACACGCTCCTGGCGTCGATGTCGTTCTGAGCAATGTAATCGTTCAGCAGCTTTGCCCCGGTCTGCAGAGCCCCGTTAATATTAGTCCCTGGGAAGGTACCAGGATGGTTAGAGATCATTTCTCCTTCTAAGAGTGGTATGAATAATTTCCCTGGGCTCCCTTTAGTGAGGTGACAGCTTCTCTGGACACCAGGATGTCCCTTTAATCCATATGAAGTTACTCTAGCCCTTTAATTCAGTTCAGCTCTGTTACTCAGCACCAGTTTGGCACAGCTGTTTATGGTCTTATGAACTGAATTATGAATTTCAGTTTGTCATGTGAAATTGCTGTTGAATGTCTCAATGTATAACAATCAGCCTGGTAAACAGTCATACTATGTCTGGCTGGTACAAAGCAAAATTGTTAAACTTAATTATGGGACTCTCCCAGATGATATCTGAACTAGGAAAAGTTGTGCTCATTTTTTTTTCTGAAGGGCACAACACTTGGAGTCAGGAAAAAAGCCTTCAAATGGGAAAACAAGTGGATAGGTTTGTTCTTCACACCCCAGGGGATACAAAGTTTAAAGGGAAGAGCTTGGTTAGCTGGGGAGTGTGTTTGCACAAAACAACTGGCTAGTGAAGAATAGAACTGCCTGAAGTGGGGTGGGAGGGAGAAAACAAAGTAAATGAGGGAACAGATGTACATTAGAATAGGCATGAAAAGGATCCAAGCCCACTGTGCGTTCAAAAAAAAAATTAAAAAAAGGAAAACAGGAAAATTAGTACAAATATTCCCTTTCTCCATGTATTTCTACTCAAAGCACAGAGGGATTTGGGGTTAAAAACAGCTCTTAGAAAACAAATCAGGTGAAATGGGTTAAGAGCCATACACAGCTGACTCCTGGGGATCTGGAAAGGGAGATCTAGGAAGGTTATCAACAGGATGTGACAGAAAGTCAGCCCATAGAGCACGTACCTAGAAACTCAGTGTGCACAGCTCTAGTGACTGCAGCAAGACAAGGAACAGGAAAGCAGCAAAGACTTCTGAAGAGTCCTAAAAATCCTGACTCTGTCTTCTGCAAAATGGTTCTCAACCAAAAAACCTGCACCCAGATATCCTAACTCTTTCAGTCTCCAGGGAGATCCAAAATTTCAGAAAGAACTTTTCCCCCAAAACCAGAAGAAAACCATGTCATGTAGCAGTGTGTAATTTTATACTCAGTTGTATCATAGAACTACCAAGCACTGAAAACTGCCTTTTGCCACATGCTCAGGTATTTAGCAGCAGCATTTTTCTCTTGTTTCTTTGGTAAGTACAACACAGGGGTGTAACAACACCATGTTCTTTGTGTGTGTTCATGTTCACTGGAAGGTACTCAAGGAATAGCACCTTTACAGGGAAAACAGAGTTAGCCAAAACTGAAGTACCTGTGGTGGAGAATCACTGCACCTTCCTGTTGAGCCACAGTCAATCATTTCCTTTACCTTTTGCTCTTTGGCAGGTTCATGGGCAAACCCAGCTGGTTCCTGCACAGCTCTCTTGGCACTTCAGGAGTACAATCTTTGTTCTCTGAGTTTAGTCCCACTATTGGTAATTGTTTAACTGGGCAGGTCCCTCAACCACTTCCTAAGCAATTCCTCTCACAACACAAACAGCAGAACCAACCATCCTGTTTGCCACGTTTTTCCATCAGAGGGTTTCCTCTGCTAGGAGTGGTCACTGCTCAGGGGCAGCCATGGGAAGGCCCTCCCTGACCTTCAACCAGCTGTGACTGCTTCCATGGGGAAGGATTTGAATAGGTCATTTTGCAGCTCTCTGGGCACAGCTGCTGGAATATGTTTAATTACAAACCTCACTGTAATTGGAGATTTTTCATACTACTGTCCATAGCCTCACAGGAGGCCTATGAATCAAATTAAAACTCATGCCTGCACTCTTGCCACTGTTCTGGGGTTCTCTCTGCTGGCTTCCCTCCAGGCAACAAGGCACAAGCAAAAAGGGCCAAGAAATTCTTAAATATCATTTTTGCTGCTCCTTGGTAGAGACAAGAAGACAGTACTAGGTGAGAAACTAACTCCTGCAGAAGACAATCCCACATCCCACAGCGTGTGCTCCTTTCCTGGGGTTTCCAGCCCAGACAAAATCATGAGCCTGCTTTCACAGAGCCTTTCAGAAACTACACAATACTGGCACTGTGTGTCCTTAGCCAGGGTATGTTTTCATCTGTGTCCTCAAGAAACAACCTTGGAAGCTTTCCCCTTACGAGGGTGTCGCCAGATGAACAAGAGAATGGAACCAAATTTGGTTTAATAAGAGTATAGAATCACAAACTAATGTTGGTTGGAAGGAACATTTAAAGGCCATCTTGTCCAAACCCCCTGCAATGGGCAGGGTCTGAGGAAACCTTCCCATCATGTATGTTAATAAAGAACACATAACCCCGAGCGGAGGTGAAGGGACCCCCTCGTCCCATGATCTAAATCCCAATGTCTTTTTATTCTCCATGCTCCAGGACCACGTTCACCACTCTCTATTCTGTTGTAATTAGTTGGATAACACAATCTCATCTGTATCTACTTACCTCCAGTAGGTGACATGTTATGGATGTACTTTTTGGCATCCCTGATGTTATTTGGGGTCACTGGCACCAGCCGGTCCTGCTGCCAGACCTTTATTCTGTTGGAAAAGCCAATGATATTGAAGTGGTCTTCAGGCCTCAGGTCCTGGAGAATTGTGAAGAGAGCTTCTTTGGTCTAGAAAGAGAAAAGAGAGCAGCAGACACAGCTGTCAGCGTTTCAGTGGGCAAGAATTTAGTTTTAAGATATTTCCTGGTCTTTTAGATGTTTCTGCACTGCCAGTTTGGCTGATGAAGAAAACTGGGATGTCCTTTTCTATCTCAAGGCCTGGTCTCTGTGGTGCCAGGGGCTGGACAAATGTGAGATGAAAAACAACTCTTGCATGAAAGGTCTTGTGAGGCACATCTAGACCTAACTAAGCTTAAAAATCAGGCATCACAGTTAGGATAAAAGCTCCCAGGGACTGGGAGAACCATGTTCTGAATTAAGGGATAGTGAATAATAATGACTAATAGCAAACTCCTAGAGTTTGTCTAACACCCTCTAGACTGGCAGTAAGCTGTAAGTGGCATATATTTAAAACAGGTCACTTGTAAGTTAAAAAAACCCTCTAAACATGTCAAAGGATGCACATTCTCTGTTCATAATTAGGATGCTATTTGCTACATATACACTCTAGTGAATAGTTTCAGCAATTAATAAATGTTTAGGGTAATATATTCAATTAACTAGATATAAAAAGAATTCCTGAGTAGTCATTGCAGATTCTACCTGCCAGTTAATTTTGTCCCAGGCATATTATTTTTCATCGATATGCCAACTGTTCATCATCCTATGTAAACACAGGCAACAGAGTGAGCAAAGCTGGTCACAAGATGAGTTCTTAACAAAGGAGGTTAGGGATCCTGGGTTCTGGGAAAGCCAGACCACTGAGGAAAAGGCAAGAGGAAGACTGCAGAGGTGTCCAGCTCCTCTCAGTGAGACCAGCTTGGATTTAGCAGCCATGCAGCTGCGTTCACATGGAGACAGACTTCAGCTGAGTAAGACTCAGAGAAGTTACCCAAGAGCAGCCTCTGTCCATGCAAACATACCCTATATTTGGATGCAAAACACATGGGGGGAATATGAGGCAATATCTAAGCAGAGGAATCAGCACATTCTTAGCTCAGCCCCTTCTTGGCCACCATTAAGCCTCCCAAATTCCAAGGAAGACTATGCAGGAAATAATATGATGGGCTCACCAGCATTTAGAGGTTCCTCTCATGCCTGTCAGGAAAACATGTGAAGGGCTTGTCCAGAAAAAAATGTAGAAGCAATCAGCAGTGCTGGAAACCACATAAGCCCAGGCCTGATGTTGCTATGTAAAGACAGTTTGGGAAAGGGCTCAAAGGATGGATCAAGCTGTGTCATCATTATCCCTCTGGATTCTGTATGGCAGATGATGATGCAATGATGCAACTGCAAACAAATCTAATCCTCACAGCTGGGGCCTTGGCTCCCAGTCCACCTGAAATTAAGGGGAATATTTCCCATAGCTTCAAACATTCTGGAGCCAGGTCTGGAAACTCTCCCTGCCTGTTTCTGTCCTCTGTACAAATCATTTTCCTCTACAGGGATCTCAGGATTAATCCCTCCATTTGCTTAGCTGGAACATTCCTCCACGTCTCACTACCATTTCACAGACAAGAATATTAAAGCAAATGCTGGTGGAAGAGATTCTTTCAAAGAGAAGGGGAGAACCCCAGTACGTTCACATCATGATGTGCACTAAACAAACCTTCACAAAGGTGAATTCCTGCCCCAAACATGGAGGCTGTCTCCAGTCTAACAGTTCACAGAAGCTGACAAAATTGGGCTAAATAATCAGCTGTTTGAAAAAGAAGAGAAGGTTTTACTCCCTCTCATCTCTTCTTTTACAACACACTTTGTATTGAAAAAATGCTTCAGATAGTTCTTCAATTTGTAATTCTTCAATGCTTCAGCATGACATCACCCTTCAGAGATACCCTCTGTCAGCATCCCATTTTGCAGAGAGGAAAACCAGGCTACTTTTGTAATTATGTCAAGGTCAGAAAGTGAAAGGTTCCCAAAACTTGGGGTTCCCAGCCCACAGTTCAGACAGCAAAACCATCCCACACATGCACAGGCAGCAACCACACAGCAGAGAAAAGGACTCTTGGATTTATTCCATGATAACAAGGTTGGCCTGAGTACTTATCCCTCAAAAATTGGATCAAAGTAAGCAAAAAGTGAAAATAGAGAACCTTCTATCCTGTGTGTGAGCAGGACTCCATGCCAAGCTCTGCTGAAGGGAATTTGGGCAGGGTGTTAAAGCAAGGAGGAACAAGACCACAACAGCTCCCTACACACACATCCCCCCTCTACTCCCACAAAGGAGAGAGACAGGTTCCTAGAGGCAATGATTTGAAGAAAACCTCCCCAAATCTCATTATCTATATTACAGCTCTGATTATAATTAACATTGCTTGACCTCTCCCATTACAAAACCCCTCTTTTCAGTTTTTTTCCAAAACTGCACTTTTCTCAGCGGGATTTATTGGGCCCAAATAAGATCTGCTGTGTTCTGAGAACAAGGCAAGAGGAGAAATAATCTTGCTTTGGCCTACTTGCAGAGAGGCTGCATCTCACTTTCCTTGTGCTCACAAATTCCTTTTGACATTCTTGCTTGTGTTCAGCCAAAAGAAAAAGTAAGGAAAAGGTAAAACAACACAGAGCAGAGGTAGCTTGGTGTACACAGCATCCAAGCTAGAATTGCAGAGAGGATAAGGAGAGAACTGAAACAGACATTCCCAGGAAACCCAGCACTTCCCCACACCCTCATACAGGGGCCAAATGTGGGGCTGGGACCATCTCTCTCCCCCCTTCTTTCATTTCCTCTTTGCTTTTTGTCTCATTTCTGTCCCTCCATGGAGTTTGAGTCAATTTTTCCCAGGAAAAGACTTCTGCCATATTTTAATGGATATGGACTGACAGCCTGGATTCTGGCATCTGTATCCTGTGCTTGCCTCTGCAACTTAAATTAAAACCCTTTGAATTTATGTAACATGCACACAAACATATGTACAAGTGTGCGTGTGTGCACATGGTTTTGCTCCAAAGCAAACAGAGTGAGAGAGGCCATATGGTTCATTCTCCTGCAGCTTTTACTCCATCCACAGTAAAAATAAAGGGTGGGATTCAGCTTTCCCCACTCAGTCATCAGAAAGCTGGGCATCACATCTAATCCTGCTCGAGGCAAGGGAAGCCACCTCCAGGGAGTAATCCATCTCATCTGTTTTGGACAGGTTTTAGGATGGGCTGAGTCACTGTCTGGAAGTGCCTGTCTCTAGACATTGCCTTCAAGCAGAGAAGGTGGGACTCACCTCAAGAACTAATCCTGCCCCATCCTGAGCATTCTGATTCTTGCTGGAGCCAAAAGGAACTGTCTCTCCACCTTTTCCAGAGTGCTCTGAATCCCCTGTCTCTTCCTATTTCCATCTCTCTTCCCAGCTCCTAAGGACTCCCAGGTATGTCCTAAAGACTGCAGTCCTCATGGGGTGGCAACAACACCATGTAGGTAGCTTTGCTACCTACCAGCATTCCTCACCCTCTAATGGTTTATGAGACAGATGTGACTTCCCTCAGAGTGCTGGATATGATTCAGGAGCTGGCAGGCGAAACCAGCTTTTAATAAGGAGAATATCTTGGTAAAAGTGCACTGCCTGAAATCCTGAAGGGTTTGGCCATGACCAAGTGCAGTTGGTGCCCACCCCTCTCCTCTCATCTCCATCAGACCCCAGGCAAGGCTTTGCAAAGCTCTCCTGGCTGCAGCTTCAGCTGGGACACAGCAGCAGGTTTCTGCTTCTGTCCTTGGAAGGCCACAGCTGGAATTTCTCCTGGCTCCAAGGAGCCAAGGGCTGTGGCTGCCATGGGATTCCCAAACTGCTCTGCTGCCAATGGGGTTCTTGCAGTACCACTCCCACCTGGCCCCAGTGAGTCATTCCACTGAAACTCCTGCCAAAGAGGCAGAAAATTAACCATTTCTACCCTGCTGAGAGCCAGCTTGTTCCTCCACGGCTGTGCACATGACACTGGTTCATTTTGGAGATAAGCTGGACCCACTCACACTAAATGAAAAAGAGTTTAGGGGTCCAGTGCCTCTGTGCCAGGTGCTGCAAGGTGAAATACTTTACCCAACATGTTTGCCTGGGTAGATGCATTTGGAGCAAGGATTAAAGCAGAGGATGGCAGGAAGTAACAGGATGGAATAGCTGAATAAAAATCCTTTTTTACCATTTGGGAATGGTTTGTACATGTCAGAGTCAAGTGTTAAATGAGGATTTAAAAGAGGATAACTTGGTGGGGGAAGATTCTTCCATTTCCCTCAAATCAGCACAGATAAAATTGAACTGAGAGGTGGACACTGAATTGCCACTGCATTTGAGATGAGGAATTGTGCTGGTGAACGAGCTGTCAACACAGCTGGAACCTTGTGACTGAAACAGCCACCTGCAGGACTACCAAATATCAGCCCCAAACGTGGAGCAGTACAACCCTGCTCTACAGCTGGGGACAGGTGGGGTGACCACGACTGCCAGGGAGTGACCATTATGTCTGTGCATCATGAATGGTGAGAGAGGAGGGGAGCTCACACTGTCTAAATGATTGATGTGCAAACAGTGTCTGCTCAAGCCTACAAGGCTGGAGACAAGCCAGCTCCCAGCCACCACTCTGACCCTGCTTGTCACCTCTGCACTGACACCTGGACGTGTGACACAGCTGCTGCCTGTCTGGTTCTTGCTTGCCACATCACAGCCAGGGTGATTCAGAGCTGTACCAGCCCCAGCAACAGCAGGAGGAGCAGAACTCCCTCAGCTACACTCAAGTTTGGCTGTGATTTGTCACCCTTGTACCCAGCCCTTGGAGTTAGCTCTGACAGACCTCATCTTGCTTTAATGCTGATGGAGCAAAGCATGGGAAGATACACACTCTTATGGGAAAGCTGAGAGCCTTCAGCCTTTTTCTGGGGCCAAAGATCTGCCTCAGAGACATCTGGGATGATGTCAGACCATCTGGGCACCTTTTAGGAGGAATCTGAGTCCTGGTGACATTTCTTTCACAGTCCCTTGCTTGTTTGGGGAGCGGGGCGAGGGTGAGGCCTGGCCACCCTGAGAGCTGTGCAGCTCACAGGGACACAATATGTGGTTGTTAGGGGCTGTAGCACTGCCAGATATTAGCTCTGCTGGGCAGCAAGGAGAGAATTCAAACACCTCATTAAAATGCACATCCCAAGCCCACGAATTCACACTTTCCATCGCCTTAGGAGCACTTCTGAGTGTTTCATCCGGCCACCCTCGCAACAGCTGGGCAGCAGGACTTCATCAGCAGTGGCACAGCCTCTTCCAGCTCAGCCAGCACCAGGGAGCTGCTTGGGCTGGGGACCAGCCAGTCTAGAGAGCACTGCTAGCAGAGAGGAAAGCATTCCCAACCGCAGCCTTTGGAAAATAGGACGCACTGACAGGAAGAGATGCACAAGAACAGCCTGCAGAGAGCAGACCTGGGGCCATGTGCATCCATGTGCTAAAAGATCCCTCAGCTAGAAGACAAAATTTCAGCACCCTTTGTCCTTCCAGATCCCTTGTGAGAAACCATATTTGACCAAAAAGGAGGTAAGACACAAGATGTAAAGCTTGGAGGGAATTAGGAAGCCATAGCTCTGTCCAGTAGTGTGTCTGAGAGTGCAACAGTGCAGGGAAGGGCTCAGAAATGAGATCTCCTACAGCAAAAAGGAGAAAAGTACAAATGATTTTGGCAAAAGATTGCAAGGAAATACAGGGAGAAAAACCAGAGGAGCTCCTTCCTCCCTTTCAATATCCTCTGTGCTTTGGTTCTTCTCTTTCTCTTTCCAAACATGCAGAGGCAGCTGATAAAAAGGTCCAGAGCTGGGTTTTTCAAACAGCAACAGCCAAAGCTCATCTTTGTCCCCATGGTCTGTCAGAAGGATTAATTAGTACAGTGACTTAAGGAAAGGCTGGCATCAAAAGCACACTGAAATGGTGCTAACGTGGTCAGACAAGGTGCTGCCATAGATTTGTTTTGGGTCCAGAGCCAAGGGGAAGGCATTACAGGGAGCAGCCAAGGCACAGAGAGGGCAAAGGTTTGGGCAGTGTTGTTCCTTCTGAGGTTTGAAGCCACATCAAGTGAGTTTTGCTTTGCTCTGTGTCCCAATGTCCTTTCTGCCCACATAATGCTGGTCACAATTCACCTGCCAGCAACAGGGACTTCTGTACCAAAACCAGGGGTTAACCCAGAAGTGAATCTTTGGATTGTTTTACCTCCTGCATCCCACTCTCAGAGAGGACAATTGGCCCTTTCTGCCTCCACAGGGAATGTCCTGCAACTGAGGAACTGCAACTGCCCCTCTCCCTGTCAATGTATCTTTGTGCTTTCTTCCTGGCAGACAAGAATGGCATAACCAGGGAAAACTCCTTCGCAATTCTGGACAACAAGCATTTTGTTCAGTGCTGACACAGGCCTGTGATGGGAGGCAGTTTGAATATAGACTTCTGGACAATAAAAGTCTGTCTCCAGTCCATGGTCCAGTCTCCCTCCTCCTGAACATCCCAGTTCCTTTGCTGGTCACTTGACATTGCTGATTCCCTATATGGCCTTAAAAAAAGTTGCTTTGTAGTTTCCCAGGCTGAAAAACAACCAACCTTTAGAACAAATGTTTGTTCCTATTGCCTTTTCTGAAAAGAGATTTTCCACTTAACATAGTGTAAAACACTTAGCTCCACATCCACCCAGGACACTTAAACACTGAATTTTTGCTCAGTGGATGATAAAACTGTCTTCAAGGATGTGATCAGCTGGGGTAATTTTCTTGCCTAGCACCCAGCAGCACGGTGAGGATAAATACTGATCTGATGATTAAAAGTTGAAATGAAAAACTGATCTGATGATTAAAAGTTGATCTGATTTCTCAGGAGCTGGAGTTCCACAGGTCCAGAGGGCAGAGTATGTGCTCAGTCTTTGCAATCTTACTGCAGCACTGAGGATGTGAATAAATGCCAATGCAAAGATTTAAGGAGGAGAGTTCTGATCCCCACCAAGCATCATTACTTGAAGCCCTTATCCCAGTGCAGACTGGATACTGCAGTTGGAGCAGTAAACAATTCCCTACAGTAAATAAGGCAAAGGGAAAAGCTTAAGGGCTGCCCCACAGTGCTATACTGAAATAACCCCACTGGAAACAACGGGGCTGCGTGGGCACACAGCCAGACTGACACAGCAGTGTCTGAAAGCCACATTCTTCTCTTGTGCTTAGCTCATTTTAAGTGGAACCAGATCCCATAACGTGCCCATCAGACAGTGCAACCCCTACCCTGTCAGCATGACGAAAAGTTTCCATGGAGATAGCAGCAGAAAGGTCAGCACCAAGGGAAAAATGCCCCATGCCCTCAATGCAGAGCTTGACATCTCTCCTCCTGCCCATCCTCAGAAGATGGAGTTCATCTCAGGGCATGAAAACTGTCCCAATAATTGGGTACTGTCATTTTCTGTCACACAGATCAGCCCCAACACAGTGCTGGGAAGAGCTGACATGCCCAAAAGCTGTCCACAACACATCCCCTCAATTTCAGCAATCACCAGCTGCTGTGTTACAGAGCAGGAATTGAGCTGAGACACAGCTCATCATGCTCTTCATACTGATTATCCCCATCCTTCATCATGTAGCCACTCTCACAGAGTGGGTGTCTCAGTAGCCAGAAACCTGCTAGGTTTGAAGACTTCTGGCCCCTACTCAGAACATCCCATCCATGGGTGTAACTTGTTGGGAGAGATGTGCTGCTCCTCCCTTGTGACTTCCCCATTTTCATTTCTTTTTACAGGACATGTGGTAGGGTCTTTACATGAGGATCCTAGTGATAGGACAAGAGGGTGTGGCTTTAAACTAAAAGAGGAGAGATTTAGATTGGGTATTGGGAAGAAATTCTTGTCTGTGAGGGTGGTGAGGCCTGGCACAGGCTGCCCAGAGAAGCTGTGGCTGCCCCATCCCTGGAAGTGTCCAAGGCCAGGTTGGACAGGGCTTGAAGCAACCTGGGATAGTGGAAGATGTCCCTGCCCATGACAGGGGGTTAGAAATGAATGATTTTTGAGGTCCTTTCCAATCCACACTATTCTAGGATTCTCTGATCTCCGTGAGTGTGGGATGGTGACAATTGTTTGTTGGTTGAAGCAAAGACCCAGCACTTTTGCTCAGCGTTAGCATTGCGCAATGCAAGAGCACCAAACAGTTCCTTCAAAAAGTAAATTTGCCAGTTTTCCCACCCAAGAGTCTGCCACAGGGCCCTCACAGTCCTCCAACAGCTGCCCCCATCCATTTTTCACCATTTCCAAACCCCTTCAACATCTCCAGCTCCAGGATCCCTACTCCCTCCTGCCTCCAGCCCTTCCCCTGCCAATTTCCACCCTAAACCACTGCCTCAGGCACAAGAAGAAGCCAATTCTTCACCCAAAACTCTGCAGAGAAGAGAGCAGATGTTTTGGGGAAGATTATGTCACTGCATCAGGGGTAACTATCCAAGCAAAAGCTCTCTCCTCATGACACAGCATCATATCCCTCACTCCTAAGGGACCTCAAATTACATCATGTGGACCTCAGAGCTACCTGTGAGCACTGTTTGATGCCAATAATACAACATGGAAGACCTCACTCCAGCAGGATTCCACGTGAGGTGCCACAAGCACTTCTGAGCTTCAGCTGCTCTCCACAGCCAGAAACAAATGGTCCCAGTTGAGCAACGTGCAGGACACACCCTGATTTAGGGTGAAAAGGCATTTGCTTGGAAATAGCAGTGTTGCTGCAAACAGTGCTAATCTAATAACTTCAGTCTTGACAAAGATCTAGTGTCTTTTAGACTTGGGGGATCTTTGTACAGCCATAAGTCCAGACACGGGTTTGCCAGCTAAAGAGACAAGACTCTGCGAAGAGACAAGCACAGGCAAAGAAAATAACCTACCTAAGTTCACATAACAGATCCATGATGAAAACACACACAGAAGCCAGTTCTGGCTTCCAGGTGTTGCTCCAGCAGCTGGAAAAAAACCCCCTTAATTCCAGCTTGGAAAGGACTACTAAAGAAAGATCTTTTACTTCACTGACTTTTATGCATTTGCCAGAGCCTTGAGGATACCAAGAGGCTTTAATGGCTCTGCCCAGCCCCAGCTGGGGCCTCCACCCACTCTCCTGCCCATTTAAGCACCAGCCTGGGCCCTCATCGCAGTCTCAGAGCAAGAGCTGTGCTGTCTGCAGCTCTGGTACATAAACCTCAATGACCCCAATCCATGGACTGTCTCCCCTAGCTTCATCTAGCCACTTCCATTTCACTACAGCTTTGTCTGGTGGTCACTGGGCTGTGTCTGGCACATCAGCAACACCTGATTCCAGTTCATCCTTTGATGAACTCAGTGATGGTCCAATTCAAACGTTTGGGACAGCTGTCAATGTCTTCATGAGTTTTCAGTTCAAGCCTCAGCAGCATTTCCATGCAAACTCTACCCTCACCTTTGCCTCCTATTTACTCCAAACTCAGTTGAAGGACTTGCACTTTATAGGTGGTCTGTGATCTTCCTGGGAAATTTTCTCTGCTTCTACTGCCTCAGCATGAAGAAAAATTGGCTGCTAGTCCTAAGACCAGAAGCAGATGCTCCCTTCCTGAATACCTGAGGGCATCTTTCTCTGAAGGCTGCTTGTTTCTCTGCATGACCTTCTCATTATTTAAAAGTTTTAGGGTTAGGCAGGTTATTTTCCTGCATGACAAGTACTTGCATTTCTCTTGGAGAAGAAATTATATCTTTATTTTCTTAGAGCAAATAAGGTCTAAATGGATCTGATGCCTTATTTACTGTAGTATTTCTAGTATCCCATATTCATACCTCCAGAGAGGACTGAGCTAACATTGCTGTGGGGTGTTCCTGAGCAGGAGGCAGCTGCATGGGGTTGTTGGTGCTGCAGACAGCTCTTCTGTGTTCTCTCGGGTCGTCTCTTTCCAACAGAAATGGAAAACCTGACAGAACTTTCCCTGTCACAGCAGCTTTGAACGCTCTGAAGGCTGTAATTGGAATTAGCATTTTTTCCAAAGTTCCCTGGCGATTTAAGGTTGTTCTCCTGGGCAGCAGCTGGTATTTGGACCAACAGTCAGTAGGCCCACAGCCAGTTCTGCAGCAACCAGCAGAAGTCAGAGTTTGGAAGGATTGAGTGCTCGGGTGCTTGTCTGCTCCTTCACCACCCCTGAAACTCCTGGGGGGTGTCTGTGCTGAGGCACAGAGGTTGAGGGGTTGGGCACACAGGGCCCTCAGACGGGCTCCAGCAGTGTGAGTGACTCAAGGGTACCAACTGTGTCCCTTGGACAGGCACAGGCAAATGAGCTGAGGCCCTTGCAAATCCCCAGCAGGTCCCAGTTTCAGCTGGGTTCCTCCTAGAGCAATTAACCTCAGAGAAAATTACAGTCTGGCACGCCACCATTGACAAGGTGCCAGGCTTGTGGTGGAGCCAACTGCTTAACTGAGTGTGTGGCATTTATTGCCTGTGGGAAAGGTAAGGTGAAACAAATCCGTGGTTGAAACAACTCTATTTTACCATACATCTTCAGAATACCTGCAAATTCATGCTCTTGTGGACATATTCACAGCTTGGAAGGTTCTTGTTCTGTAACAAGGGTCCTTTCCCACCATGTTCAGTGAAGCTGGGTGCAATGATGGCAATCACAAGGTGGTGAACTTAAAACTGGCCCCTTCTTCTCCTGGTTATACCCATGTGAAACTGCTATATCCCCTTCTACCTAGCCTAAGGTACCATAAAATCAGCAGGGTAGACTGCTCAAAGGGCAAATCATTTTGCTTCCCAGTAAACCCTGCAGATACAACCTCTTCCCCAGGCTCTCCTGGCTGTTGAAAGCAATTATTCCACACAGAACTTGCTGTCTCTTTGCAAATGAAAGAACAAAGTTCATGAGGATTGTCCTTGCCAGTGGGACAGCAGCAATGATGTGCAAAGCCTTGAGCACGTGAATACTTTTTTCTTATCATGCTCAAGAATTTTCTATTCCTGAACTTTATCTCCCTGCCAGTGCTAAAAGGAGACTATGGCAAAGGCTCAGGTTCTCAAAGGAGTTTGACTCTGCAACACCTCTGAGTCTGCTGGACATCACCAGAGCTCAGAGGCTGTGAAAACTGAGAAATATCTTCCCCTCAAAGCTAACACATCTCTTAGTGATGTGAGGGGAACGTTTCAAGGATATTAATCACAGAACCAAAGAACTCGTAAAGCTGGAAAAGACCTCTAAGATCATCAAGTCCAATTATTAACACAGCACCACTGTGTTCATCACTAAACCATGTGTCCAAGTGCCACATCCACACCCTTTTAGAACACTTCCACTGATTTGATTCAAGCTGATCAGCCAGTCTCACTCTGTGTGTTTGCAATGGGACATTTGTTGCTTCAAAGACTGAGATATCTTAGGAAAAAAAAGGATAGGCACAAACAGGTAAAAATTCATGTTGGAAAAGAAAAACCTTGGGAGAGGAAAATATGGTAAGGTACTCACAGCTGGGTTGTGGGAGCTGTAGGATGCATGAAATCCTGACCCCACGTAAGTCACTTTGCCATTTACTTTGTGAAGGCAGGTGACTGAAGAGTACAAAATCTCTTCCAATTGCCACAGAAAAAGGTGGACAGCTGATGTTTCCCATCCTTCCTTATACAATCCTAAAAACTGTCCTTTGTCATACTCACTGCAGCTGACCCACAAGAGCACTCTTTACAATTGCTGACTGTATTTTTAGCTGACCTTGCATGTGACTCAGTAGAGAGAAATGAGGAAAGACAGTCCCATGGGATTTCCCAGCTCTCTCCACACCACCACAGATCACCACAGCTGTGAGAGTCCAAGAGAAAAGACAAAAAGGAGACATTTCCTCTGCTTAGATGTATCCTGCCACCAGGGAATCTGTTTGTAATTTAATAAACATCTTAATGACATCAACAACTGGGTAAAAAGGACACTGAGCAGACATGGCTGTTCCTAGAGAACCAAGAGAGGTTTATTTTTCAGCCAGTCCTAGATTTTGGTCTTTTCTTGATTAATCTGTGTGGAGATTTTATGATTTTGATCTTAAATCCATAAAGTTCTGTTTTTTGGAGCAGCTGGAATCAAAGGAAGATAACTGCTTCCATCCCATAGCACTCCTCCATAATGTACCAGTGGTTCTCCATAAAAAGAACATACTGAGATAACAGACAAAAAGTTGGGTACAGCCTCAACAAAGGTTCTGGACAGACACTTCTCCTACTTCAGGCTCAAGAGGAACCTCTCTGTAGCTCATTTGCCTGAGTTCCATGTTCAGCAGCATGAACTGCCCAGGCTATGAAGTAAACCTTTAGGGGTTAAAGGCTTCGTTGTTTTTAGTAGGTGTAATGAAAAGAAACTCTGATACTCAGGAGCAGAATAAAAGCTTTCATAGTGCAAGGTTAATCTGCTGACTACTTGGGCAGCTCACAAAAGCACCAAAGCCCTTTGGAGTTTTAGTCTCCCTGGTTCAGCACTTGGTCACTGGCTGTCTGCTTCCAGCCTGCAGGACTGGGGGCATTTGTGCCAGACCTGTTTGTTCTGAGAGAAAGGGTGGTCATTTTTCTGTAGGAGGATAACAGAAAGCCAAGAGCCAAGGCTCTGTCCACAGGACTTTTTAAAGATTCAAAGGCATCTTGATTTGAGACCTCATTCAGCACAGGTCTAAGGTTGCTTGTAAACAATTCTCTTGATGAGTCATCTTCTTCCTCAGTCACTGGGGAAGATAATTTGGATCCTCAGAATCCATATTCCATTTAATTTGATGCGCCCTTCAGCTTGATATGGTGGCTCACATTAAGGTCTGTGCCCTGGAAAAAAGTCTGAGATTTGTTCTGAAAGACTCAGATTCTCAAAAAGGACAAAATGACTTTTCTTCCAGCAGAACCTCTTGAGCTATACTTCACTAAGTGTTTTGCCAAGGTAATTTAAAGGCAGCAGTCTTCTCTGTGCTGTTAGACTGGATACAAGAGTCTGCTGAATGCACTTTGCTGGGAATTCTGCCTGATCTACCTCTTTTCAAACCACTCAGAACAGAACCACCCCAGACAATCCTATGCTTAATTTTGGCAGCACTGACCTTTACAGAGTGATGAATCCTTCTACATTCCCTGTTCCCATCCCATTCCCACTAACATGACCATTTCTCATTGCAGGTAAATCATCTCACCTCGGGGTGTCTTCAGAGCCTCAGACACAGCAAACATTTTGCAGAAGAAAAATAGTGAGGCAAAGCCTGCACCAAACTTTGCCACCTCAGAGCCAAGCAGTCCAGAACAGACACAAGGAGCTCACCTGCTTCAGCTTTGTCCCCACCATGGAAGCGCTGCTGTCCAGCACGAACACGACGTTCTTTGGCAAGGGAGGAAGATCTGTGGGGGCAAAGTAGTGCACGAAATATCCATTGAGGATCTGTGGAAGAGCAAGGGAGTCAAAGGTAAGGTCATGGTGCAATGTTCTACACACATTATTATGGGATTTTTGGATATTTGGGTGCTTTCAGTGACTCTTTCTACACTGGAGGATATGAATGCTCCTTGGTATTGATGCCTTGAGAAGGCTGACCTGGAATAGAGACTGGGCAGAGCTACAGAATAAAGTAGATATTTATTAAAAGGCCTTAAAGGATACACCTTGGGCAGTACAAGAGCCTGGACAGGGCTACACTCAAGGTGGACCCAAAATGGATGACTTGTTACGAGGTCTCACATTTTTATAAGTTTTGGTCCATTTGCATATTGGGGTTTAATTGTCCAATTACAGCTTCAGATTATGAGGTCCCATCCTTCTTGTTTTCTCTCTTCTGCCCACCATTGTTTGTGCTTTTGGACCTGAAAACTCGTAACCATTGTCCTTGGTCTTCAGCAGGAAAGGATTTGTTTTGTCTACCTACTCTGTGAAGAGAGCTGACTGACACTGAATATGAAGCTCAGAACTACATCCCTAGGCAGCACAGAATCTGAAAAACATGAAAGCTAAAACTTAAGACATCAGTATCCTTCTTAATTCTGGTCCCCTGTTCATCCAGACTGGATAAGCCAGCTGGAGCTCTCCACATCTCCTTCCATGACTGACATCAAGGTTTCCTTCCAAATGCAGCAAGAATGTAACGTGTGCCCACAGAACCACAACATGCACTTGAGGAGCTGGCCTTGTATCCAGATATGTACAGCCAGTATATTGAGAAACTGAGAAGCAGACACAAAAACTCAGTGAAGTTGGGGTTTAAGTCCATCTTGTGGCTGCTAATTGGTTTTATTTTGGATAGTTCTTACAAGATGGAGGTGTAGCCTTCACTCAAAAAGCATTTTCTAGGAATTTGAAGCAGGTAAAACAATTGAACCATCCCAGGTACAGTTAAAATAGAAAACATGAATCATGTGTACAGTACCTGAACATCCCCAACACTCAGCTCCCTGTTGACATCGTATCTAATTATGAAGTCTCCCAAAATTCCATTTCGGGCAATCCTGCTTTGCTCAACAACACTGGGATTGAATGTAACCTTAGCTAAGGTTTTGGTGTGCCCAATGACAGTAGAGGGAGGAGGAGACATATCACCTGTTGAGATAAAACCACAATATTACATGATTTCCCATTGCCTTACAGATGTCAAAGCACAGAACAGGTGATATTGCAGTGCAGCCAAGTCAGCCAGAGTGACTTACTGGGATTGAAGATTCAGCTCTCCAGTGACTAAAAAAGAGAGACTAAAAAAAAAAAAAAAATTAACCCCTCCCCTCTAACTTTAAACTGCAACCCATCTAGCAATGGTCTCAGGGATATAAATGTTTGTAGAAATTTCCTGTATTCAGTTCTGTTTGGCCAAACACACAACGTCAGACGTGCACATGCTGTTCATTCCAGCCAGCTCTAGACAACCAGGACGCAGATCCTACACCTGAGATCCTGACAGATGATGCAAGTTAATTTGACCTGTTTAAACATTTCTTCCAGGCTTAGATTAATCACACTGTAGATTTTTCCTTATTGATTATAAAGAATTCTTGAGGTGGCATGTTCAGACATGCCACAAGCATGTGAGGTGGGATTGATCTGAGTGACTGATCCCTTATGTGTAATGTCTACATTTTAAGAAGTCACCTTAGCTGCCTTTATGTTCAGCAAAAGTTATCATTACAGCTACTGCAATTTCAGTCTAACTAATTCAGACAAAATCCAGCACTGCCAGTGCAGTCACACAAATTGCATCCCTAAGATGTAGGTCCAAAACTAAACTCATCCTAAACTCTGAAAATCCTTCCTGAATCAATAAAGAGGGATGTGCCTGGCAGAGGGCACCTCAGATAAGGACAAATATTTAGGTCTGAGTCACCCTGCAGGAAGCTCTCCTTGCATTGTTATCTGTGCTCATTCTCTAGAAGCTGAGGGATGTGGAAGTTCCCTGCTGCCTCTCTATGCAAACAAAATCCCACCTTACACTCTTTTGGTTTGCCAACTGTTTTTTCCCTCTGAACTCCATTGGGACCCTTACATGACACTGATTTGGCCCCTGAGCTTCTCCAGATTTTGAGGGCTTTCCCCCTTTTTCCTAACTGGCTTTTGAAAACACAAAAAATAGATTATCAGCTGAAGTTGTTTTAGCTCTCACAGTGACTATTCCAACACTCCTCTGAGGCACAGAAGTTCTATTAGGTTTTCTCCTGGGCTGGTTAGAATTGGTAGGAATCAGCTGCTTAATTGTACTTCAAGGGGAAATCTCAAATCTTTTCCAAAAATGCCCCAAAACTCTGTGGTATGACAGGGAAATTAGGGATGGGAGAAGTTCAGTTCCAGTTCAGGTGCACATAATGCAAACACCTACATCTAAGCTTATTTTCTAGACTCCACTATGCAAGTGGAGATCAGGTCAAGAGTGTCAGAGATTAGGGTATGATACATCTGGCCAGACAGACATCTGCTTTAGGATAATTTTAATTAACAATAAATTAACAATACTGATCCAAATGACAAGGTGCAGGCAGTCTGGGAAAGCTCCATTGCAGGGGGTCCAATAACTCTGTTTTTGTAATGAGCAGTGGCACTTCACCTTTGAAAAGGGCTTTGAGCAGCATTAGGGAAAGGCAATGTGACATCTGTGAGCAATAATGAACACAACCTCACATCCAGAGCCCACAGTGATTTACAAAACCAGAAATATGTGATTATGTCCTGTTTACAAGTAGGAAGATGGAGGCATGGGGTGGTTACCTAACTTACCTCATTTCCCACAGGTCAAAATCCACAGAAATTACAGGTTTAGGGTCATTGTGGCTTTATGAAATGATTAGCCAAATCTGTAACTTTTACTCTGAAGTGCCATGTACAAGCTTGGTTCCTCCAGGCAAAGGAATGAGAGTGAGATTCACAAATCAATACCACTCTAGGATGTTATTTCCAGGATGATTTTGCTTTTCTTTCACAGCTGAGAGCATTTGAAAAGATGAGGCACAAGACTGTCCTACTGAGGTTGGAAAGGGTTTTATCAAAGGCCCAATTTTACACAAGCAAATTACAGTTAGAGCACCTGGACTGTGAAACAAACTCCTCAGCAAAAGCCTTGTCCAGGCAGACTGAATGACAGATACCACTCAATTTCACTAAAATCAAGAACTGACTCTGCATCACAGCTTCTTGTGCTGTGAGAGCTCCAATCCACTCATCCTGATGGAAACAGAGATGGAGGTCCCAGCCAATACACTGAAATCACATAAGGACATTAGTTGTGTATCTTAGAGGGGGCTTATAAAATGATTACCCAGAGCTTTGACATTTTTCTAAAATCCATGTACAGTTCAGATTTCTTCTGGCAAAGGGAAGTCATAAATCATCATTGCTATAGGATTTTTACCTCAGTCTTGATCTGTTTTTATTTTTCTAGCTGCCCTTTGATCTGATGAATCAACAGATACAGTATGTTTTTAATACATAATGCATACAGGTTTGCTTGTATCTGCCTTCTTGAATTTTCCATCTGCATTCTATTGCTTCCAGAAATCCCATTTAACTGCCAGTATGTGGGAAAAGCCTAGAATACACAGAAATGGCTTGAAAGTTCATTTATAATTTCTAATCTGGGGGTTTCACATTCTCCTCAACTGAAAGGAAAGCCTGCTGTGGGTTAGACTGCCTGGTCATATCACACCAGGGTCAGTGAGAATCAGTCAGAAGCTCCCTCCATATTTCTCCTGCACATCCATGTCCTTGGCCTTTGGGCTGCCCTTCCATGTTTCTCTGCCATAAATACAGTGATGGGTGAGGACAGGATGCTGTGCCCCAACAGCACAAGCTCCAGTCTTAACATTTCTATGGATCATTGGAAATCAGTTTAATTTGGTAGCAACTCCACGCCTCAGCTTCCCCACCTGTTAGATGAGCATAATCACACATAACCCCCTTTTTTTAAGCAATGTGGAATCTAGGTGGAGCATGTGGATCACACTGCCTCCCTCTATTGCTCCTCAAAACACTCTCTGGAGGTGATAAATGTCATCCTTTCTAACACAGACAGTGCTTTAGGGATCTCTGGAGAGGAAGTTTCCAAGGCTGTCTCACATGGCCATTTTAAGTGACAAGAATTGCTGAGGAATCTCTCCCATCCTCTTCATAGCCACTCATCTTCATCCCTGGGACAGAAGTTAAAAACCAAGAAATGGTCTGATAGAAAAGGTCCTAGAAAACATTTGTTTTGTTTTGTTTTTTGGTGAGTTTTTGTTTGTTTGTTTGTTTGTTTTTCCTGGAATAACAAAAATCAGGTGTGAAAGGTAACTTATATAATTCATCCCATGTTCCTAGACTGAATCCCCTCCTACTTTGTTTTTTGATATAACCAGAAAACACTCCAGACCTCCAGTAATGGAAACTCACTGCCTGCACTTGCCAGTCTTTTCCAGAGCTTCACTTTTCTCACTGTTAAGCATTTTCCATGTCTAATTTACATTTTTTCTTGTAGATTATAAACCCATGACTTCGTGTTTTCTTTGGTAATTGACACAGAAGGCAGAGTATCCTTTTCCTCCTTGCAGCAGTATTTTATATTCTTGAACACAGTTCCTGTATCTTCCCCCAGGTTTCTTTTTTAGGCAGCACTTGATATCTGGATCACAATTACTCTCCTCTGTTTATTGGCCTTGTTCTTTTTAAACAAGTGACAGAGAGAGAAAAGTCTTTGAGATATTTCAGAGTCCAGAGCGTGGATGAGCTCCAAATGCTTGGGCTGGTTTGTGCTCACACTGAGGGAGTTAGTAGAGCCTTCAGACAAACTTTCCACTGAATTCAGCTGAAGAAGTAAACAGAGCAGGAAAAAGCATTTTCCAGATGAAATTGTCCTCCTCACAGGAGGAACAGTTAAACCTAAATTATTTTGGAGTCTGGCAGATTTGGGATTAGAGCTCAAATGCTAAATTCATCCTCTGCTAACATGTGGAAAATTCTAGACAGCTGTTATAAGAAATAAAAAGCTTTCTGAGACCTTTGACTTCAGAAAGAAACACTCATCCTCCAGCAGCCCAGTGTCTCCTGGCCAAGCCCATGGCTGGTTCTCACACAGCTACTCTGGGGGAACAAGATGAGAACAGCATCCAGGACATCATTCAGAAAGTGGCTCCATTCTGAGGTCACCAGAGAAGGTCAGGATCATTGGCCTCAATGCCTCCTGTTTTGGGGTTTTTATGGGACAGAAGACAACACCTGCACATGCCAAAAAATCTTTTTCCAAAACTCACATGCCTAATGCCTTCCTTTGGGAAAAATACAACTCCCAGATGGAGCCATATGCACAGGAGTTACTGTACAAGGAAATATCCTAGAAAGACCTGTCATCACGTTGTCTGTGCTCCCCATTCAGAGAGGATGGATGCAGGACTTTCTAAGAGACAAGAAAAGGACATATCCACAGGTGAGACTGGAAGAGACACTGGAGTGCTGGTGGCTCAAACATTCAGGGGAAGATGCTGGTGGGCAAAGCAGCCACCCAGGGCCCAGCACAGCCCAGCTCAGGCTGCAGCTGATGTTGGACCAGATAAGGAAAGAGCTGAGCCCTGGGAGGTGGGAACTTTGTGCTGATCCAGTGAACTCAGCTGTGATAACTCCCCTGCCCAAGGGACATTCACACAGAGCCTGAAGGTGCTCCTGCTGCTGATGGGCCATGATGGGACACACCTGACATCAGGGCTAATTTAATGGGCAGCTGTATCTTCTGAGAAGGTGTCAAAGACTCCCAAAGTGTCCCCTGATCCACAACATTCCATCATTCAGTCCTTGATCCACAGCATTCCAACAACCAATGCAAGCTCCCCACCCCTGGGCATTCCCACCTGAACCTGAGTGAATATAAACCCAATAGATTGTGCATTCTTGTGGGTTTCCCTAGGATTTCCCTCACTACATGATGGATCTAGCCTGTGATCACCATTTTGAGCAACAGACACTGAAATTGAAATAACCAAGTCTCATCACAAGTCTTTCAGCTGGTGAGATCTTTCTAGTTTTACAGATTTTCTTAAGTGATATTTTTATGGTTTTATATTGTCATATTACTATGGATAATAACTATCTGTTTTCGTGTGCAACCAGGTTGTTCTAAAATAAACCCTACATGTGTGTATTTACAAACACTGATGAATCAGGGTCATCAAGAATTTGGGTTACCCTCACCTTTTGGGGTGGGTTGTAACAGCTTGATGGCACAATATATTTTCCATCCACTACTCTCAAGCTAGTTTATTAATACTTACCAATATCTCATATTTTATCATTAACTCTAAGGTAGTTTTGACATAGGAAATAGAGAGCTGTCATGACATACTCAACCTCAAACCAGTCAGGCAGTACCATTTTCCAATGTTCCAAAGTCCAGCCAAGTGGTACTGAAGAGTTTTAAGCCATGGGAATCCAAGAGAGAGCAGACACTTTTTTCTGGTTTACTCCCAGTATACAGACTGTCTGCCAAACAGCCCCTCTTTAAATGTGAGGGTCACAATTCACCTGTCTTTCACTTAAAAACTCAACAGCCTTCCCTGGAGGTCTCACTGGATGTGCAGATCCCATGCTTTTTGGGTGTTACAGGAGCCAGAAGGCTTCACAGGGAGCAACTAATGGCTCTGATGGTTTGTTTTTGGATCCACCTTGGGAGGTGAGAGTCAGCTGGAATATAGTGGACAGCCACATGGGATGATTCCAGACAGAGAAGGTCTGTAAGTGAATTCTGAACACAGATAAAGCACAGGAAATCTGAGCTTGAGTTGCATTACCCGTCCTGCAATGGAACACCTATTTTATATACATTTTACTGGCTAGGGAGGATTATAGAATCCAACAGCTCAGGCCCATTTTTAGATGAGTTCTTTGAAATCTGAAGCACGATGCCAAGAATGTCAGTGCACCCAGATTGCCATTTGGATAGTGAGTTACATGAGTTTTCCCTGTATGTCATTCACATACAGGAATTTCCATACTGTGCTGGAGCAGCAGTGTCTCTGCTCTGCTTAGCCTGTCTCTACCCTTGATCAATGCCAGATGTCTTGCAGGAAACCACATGCCAACAACACACTGTGATATTCCCTGATAGGTGAAAAAGGCTTCCTTCCTCTCCTGATGAGGAGCAGAGCACATTTATCACTTGGCTCGTGGATGTATGACACAGAGACAAATGAGGCTTGACCTGAAGATAGCCCAAGTCACTGAGAGCCGTGATTTCATGTGATTTGGATGAAATCAGTAGGATCCCACTGAGCAATCAGTTTAACTCCACGTGCATTAGGATCTTTCTGTGGCAGATATGAATAGCTGCACTGATTTTGCTGAAATTTCAGCTGAAATTTTCTCACCAAGCAAATTATTTTATGCTTGTTTACATGATTTTGCTGGTACTGTGTCGCTTGGACTGACTGAGGGTCAAGTCCCAAAAGACTCTGCATCCTCCTTCCATCCTTCTTTTTTGGTGTTTTTGACAGCATGTAGCAATCACAATATCCTGAGCTGTTGGTTTATGCCAGAAAAAATTACATTTACACTGTCTGAACAGTGAGCAAGGACGGTTAGGGGTAAGAGCAGACGCTCAGATAATGCTTAGTGCTTTGGCAAAATATGGATTTTCCTCTTGGAATTTCCCATGTTCTGAAGTGCAGGATTTCCTATCTTCCTTGGCATGGATGGATGGAAAAAACAATTCACTTGAGTGAATTAAATAAACAGTTCCCAGGAGATGCAGAGGCCAGGGAAGAGCCTGCTCCAGTGCTGAGCACAAGGCCCGAAGGCCCAGTTCAAAGCTGTAAAAGACAATAGCAAAAAAAACCCAACCCTATTGGGATGAATGGGATCAGCCCTGTATTCATTAAGCTTCAAAGTCCTCACAGGCTGAGGCACAGATACCACACAGACACAGTCACACAGAGAAAACAGATCCAACCCTGCCAGGCCACTTGTCGAGAGGCCCCACAAACACCAGAGCCATGGGTCAGAAAAAAAAAAAATCTCTCCTTACCCTCAGCTTTCCCATTGCCTTTCTGCTTGCTGTTTCGGAGGGGAGGCACCTCCAGGTTCACTATCCCTGAGTTCTCCAGGATGTTCACCTCCACCCGCAGCCGCCCCACCAGCTGCTGGGGCCGGACGCTGACGGTGTATTCGTACTTCCCCAGCCGCCTCTGCAGGAGCTCCTCGTAGTGCAGGATGAACCGGGCCTGCATCTTGCGAGGGACGAAGACAGAGGCCTTGAATGTCTCGTAGCCATTCTCCCTGGAAGGAAAGTCCAAAGACACCTTCACATCCCGTACAGGTCACACGTTACTGATGGTAGCCCTGGTTCGTGCCTGGGATGTTTTGATTTTCTGAAACGCTTTTCCCAGAGGTGTAACATGAGTGAAGCTGAAAACTGTATAAAAGTACTGTTACTTTGCAAATAAATGGCTCACTTTGATCATATTGATCATGGAGTGATGTCCCATTCTTGGTTCTACCGCAATTTTCTGTAAACAGAAAAGAGACATGTTTTTGTAACTATAACTTTGTTTACATTATTTCCCTAGAAGGAACTTCTTCTTGACGTCCCACTGGTTTGACCAATGTGATTGAAGTAATTTGTCTTTGTTTCACCAATTGAATTGTTCTGTGTAGAATGGTATAAAAGGGAAGAGATTCCCAAAAATAAACACAGTCATTTTCAGCCTTCTGAAGTCGGAGTCTGTGTCATTGTGGGGTACAACAGCGACACATTACCTCCCTCCCCTCCCCCCCAGTAGTTTTGCCTGACCCTGTTCCCTGTAAATAATCATCTGAACCTTCCCATTGAATCTTGTTGAATACCTGTAGAGAGTGGTTTTCCCTGGGAAGAGGAAAACCTGGGCTTAATGCCCTGGGAAACCCCTTTCTAAGTACAGTAAGCGAGAGGTTTACTCCCACCTTCCCTCAGTTCAAATCATTGCTGGAAGGTTCCTAGTTCTTTGTGTTACTATAGGTTGATTTTTGGCACAGGAATTTTAATATTCCTAAGGGTTCTTCTCTACTGGACCCTTCCCTCAGACCCCACCTTAGTTCCCTTCCCACACCAGGATGCATAAGTACCCTTGTCTCTGACCCTGGACCCTGCCTTTTGCCCCTTGTTACTGCCTTTTTCCAGTTTGCTCCAAATATAGTGTACACCTTCTTGTTTGTTATTTTTGCATTATTAAAATTCCATTTCTGGACAATTGGATCAAGGCTGCCTCTCTCTATCAAGTCACCATCAGGGCAGAGTGCTGAGGAAACTCAAAGGGCTTGGATGAGGCCAGAAGTTTCAAACACCTGTTGCATTTACCACTGAACTTTGTTGATTTTCTGCTTTATATAAATAAAGTATATTCTTGCTTCCCTCTTGAGTAAAGTGGATGACTCTGTCCATGACCAGCACCCTAATTTTCTTTTCTGTTCTTCAAGAAGTTACAAGAATTCTTTCCCTCAGTAGTACATCCTGGAGCATCTTGGAATTTAAAAAGTCATGTGACAGGGTTCAAAAAGGCCACATGCAATTTTTCATGGCTTGGAGTATAGGAATGATACCAGGTAGTGCATATAACATTCAGTTTAGTTGCTCCTTCCTATAAATCTATGGATGGGCATGCCAAGACAGCCAAGATAAAGATGGCAGGAGAGTGCATCACTCCCCAGAACACAAATGCACAAATGCCAAATGCACAACACTCACCTTCCTTCTGCAGGGCTTGGAGGTTTCTTGTGCCTTTCTTTGTCATCAGTGATATTTTTCTTTTCTTTCCCTGTGACCTCTCCATAATAAGTCTTGTTGCCAATGCTCCTGGAGAGATCAGAGATGTCAGCATGGTCACTCTGCACCCAAGTACAGTGACAGGTGTACATTCGCTGCAGGTGTGTTCACAGACTTGGATGTGAGAAGAATCTCAGAGTGCTGCTGGTGTCACTCTCCTGAGTCCACCCAAGTCTCTGGGACAGAAGCCAACTCAGAAATTCCCTGGCTGGAAATACCAGCCGAGTACAAAGGAAAAAGTCTCTTGTTCTTCCTATTCACTCTAAATGGAAATATTTCTTAAAGAGTGGGTCCTCTATCCCCTTTGGTAGAATCTGAAGCTGTGGCCTCAATATCTGTATGCAGAGAGGATTCTGAGCATGATCAAACCAAATATGTTTGAGACCAAGAGTTTAACTTGTTACTCACTTCACTATGAGGTTTCTCTTTATTTGGTTTATCATTCACACCTCCAGCAGCCACTGAACCTATCTGCTGGTTGGAGTTGACTTCTGCTCCATCAACAATGTGCAGAACATGAAATAACAAGAAGATTCTTAGGCATTACAGTCAGTCAGGTGAGATAAATATATCTGCCAGTGTTACTGAAACTTTGTCTGGAAAGGTTTTTGATGTCTTGAGGAGAGTTTTTTTATTCAAATCAGAGAGAGGGGGAGAAGGAAGTGGTTAAAAGACACGCAGATGGGAAATAGAATAGTTTCCCTCCCTGTTTACACTGAGGATTTGAATTTAGTATCGTGGCATGCATAGACTTGGCCTGTGCATTACTTACTTACATGGTAAAGTTGGAGATGAAGGCTGCAGCTGGGATCTGCATCTCAAACACTGCTTCCCGTGCCTCAGAGCCGCTGTTCACCATGGTGCAGGACACGGTGGTGAAAGCGTAGCGGGAAATGATCGTGGACCTCACGTGGAACTCAGACATGCGAGGCCTGGTCTCCTGTGGGAATCAAAAGGTCACGTCTAAGCCTTCAGCTGGATAACTCACCCCTTCAGTGTTTCAATGGAACTAATATTTGACATGGACTAGCAAACTCTCACCCAATGAGTACTAGACTTCCTGACAACAGCAGGCAAGGTGGGCTTGTCCTCAAAATTTCAGGTGAGCTGCAAACAGTAAATCAGGAATGTGGTGCTGCCTTTGTTCAAGCACAGAGGCCACAAACATTGTCCAGTGCTTGGGAAAGGTCTGAGAACTCTGTTTATGCCAGCCTTAAAGTTGTGAAACACCCTGACAAAATCCATCTGTGTCCTTAACTGAAGCCTTCAACTCTGACTGTGTGAGAGGATCAGGATTATTCCCTTGTGGCCTGGGAAAGGAAGCCCAAAATGTGTCCCCGTGGGCTCCAGAACCGTGTCACAGACCCTGCCCCGTGCACTGTGTATGGGGATGCAGATGGAAAGGGATGCACTGTGTACAAGAGCAGATGGAAGACTTTTTGAAAGACTGACATCACCATTTTATGAAGCAGCATCTTCAAATGCATCCAGTCAGATCCCTAAGTTATGTAAACAGAGAAACTGCTGTCAAAGGAGTCAACTGAGTCCTCCTCTGGTAAGAATCCATCCTGGAAATCTGCACCAATGGATGAAGAGACTTAATAAAAAACACTGTCACTGTGACATCTCAAGCAAAATATTTTAAGCTTTTTAGCCCACACTGGACTCCTTCCAGCAGAGAAGCAGCAGAGACAGCAGTGAATGACACATGATGTAGCAATGGAAGCTGAAAGCCAATTTCTGCTTCTTGGGAATGTGTTTTCGTGCACAAGTCCTGAGTTGGAGTATTTCTCCAGACTAATGTGTTTTTTGACAGCAGCGTCTCCATGGAGCTCAAATGTTTTCTTCCTGGAATACTTCAGTGTACTTAACTGTAAGCAGCCTTTAAAAAAGAAAAATCTGTACATCAACTTACACAATCAAAGACCAAACCCTCAAAAGCAGAAGGGAGATAAAGGGTAAAACACACTGTAAATACAGAGCAACCTCACTGAGCCCAATGCAGTGAGACTCTTCCTATTGAGCTTGGTAAAAGCTCACAGTCACGTAAGAGTTGTGAGGACAAGAACAGACTCTTCAGCTGCATGTCCAGGCTTTCTTTCAGAACAAAAATAATTCTGGCAAACAGCTTAAGAAAGGGAGCAAGTGTTTGTCTGAGTATGAAACAAGAACATTTGTGCAGTAGCTGATGGCATCAGAAGTAACTGAGCATCCAGCAAACCAAGCTGCTGGGCTAGTGAATTCCAGGCAAATGGAAAAATGAGGATCCACTGGAAACACAGATCTACCAACAGACTTGGCATAAAGCCCTGCCTGCCTACACTTGGAAAGACTGATAATGTGTCTCAGATG
This sequence comes from Phylloscopus whistleri, assembly GCA_017589585.1. Lineage (NCBI taxonomy): Eukaryota > Metazoa > Chordata > Aves > Passeriformes > Phylloscopidae > Phylloscopus > Phylloscopus whistleri. Next base: position 2,506,801 of record JADMLD010000229.1, read on the forward strand.
AACCCAGTCATGATAGATAATCTTTAACTGGGGAATGTGCTCTGTGTCCAGGATCCTGCTCAGCTCACATGGAGCACAATGGCAAGAGATTAGAACTTCCAGGGTAGGATTCACCTCACTGATTTTAGGCAGATCAGTGCAATGGATCTGTGGATCTAGGCTAGAACACCCCTGCCCAGATCTAATGTCCCACCCTTATACCACTGCTTAATTAACTGCTGTTAATTAGAACTAGATGCTGCTGTTCTAAGGACCTTCCCTGATACATAGGCATGGCTCTCCAGTCTCATTATCCTGAAGGTGAAGAAGATGGGGAGTTTTGATTGAAGTAGGGTTGTAGGAATGTTTTCACATACAATGAGCTGATGCTTCATTAAGTCTTTGATGCCACTAATTGCCTGTGGCACAGCAAGGCACAGAGAGGATTGAGTAACAGAAGTTATAGAAAGAATCAGAAACTACAGCAAATCCTTTGGTGCCAGACCTTCTGCATTCACCCCTGTGTGCTGCAGTTCATCAAAAACTGTGGGTTTATATGTAGCTGACAGATGATCAGCAAAGGAGGATCAAGCCCTTCGCCTTTCACTTGAGATACAAGTGGCTCTGCAGTGACCTGTCTGACACTGTGAATGCACTGATGGCTTCACAGGAACTCAGAAAGTCTTTCAGATGTGACAGAGAGCAGGAACTTGTCGTTGTTAGGGCAACAACAGCAGAATGGTTGTGTTGGGTGAGAAAAAAGCACTTCTGACCCCATAGCCTGTCACTGGCAGAGACCAACAGCACGTGCTTAGAGGAGAGTGTAAAATCAGCCCAACCTGCATTGGTACTACCCAGAAATATTCTCTCAGCTTTCAGTAATTTGTGGCTGAAGGAACTCCTGAGTCAGGAGTGTTGTTTTTGTGATATATTTGTATTCTGTGGATTTCTCTTCTATTGCTTTTCACAGTAACAGATGCTTTTTGAATCCGTGTAATCTTCCAGCATCCGCAACATCCTGCTGCAAGGATTTCCACAGCTCAGTGGTATTTTATATGGGAAAAAAGTCACTAAGGGTTTTTCTGCTAAATCCACTCTTTGCTGGCTTCAGCTGATCTCTGTTACAGAATCACAGAATGGTTTGAGCTGGAAGGGACCTTAAAGCCCATCCAGTTCTAACCCCCTGCCATGGGCAGGGACACCTTCCACTAGTCCAGGTTGCTCCAAGTCTTGTCCAACCTGGCCTTGGACACTTCCAGGGATGGGCCAAATATCTCTATCCCACTGAACAAGCTCCAGTTCTGACATCCTTACAATCTGAGGAAAGGCAAAAAAAATAATAATAAAAAAGACATTCAACATCCCTCCCTCTTCCTGGTGGATGTGAGTTGCTGGTGGGGAAATCAAACTCTGAATAAGGGCATCATGTAGAGCTGAGGATGAAAGAACTGGTTCACCTTCCCATTCCTGGAAGGGATCTGCTGTTCCCTGTATATAGAAAATATAAATGGTGGGGGCACAGGCCATTTCCAAACAGGTTGCTCGGTCAGGCTGGGCAGGCAGCCCGAGTTCCACTCTGTGATTCCTGTGCTGCATTCCCTGGAGCTCTTGCACAATCCATCAGTGCCTGCTGCTCTGACTTACAGCTGCACAAACTGTTTGTTTTCTGCACTTTTTATTGAGGCCTTCAGAAGATGAGAGGCAGCTCAAAGAAAAAAAAAAAAAAAAGCAAAACAAACCATTTGTTTAATGTTGTTATTATTTTTGTGATGTATCATCCCTATTAAAAATTAAGTGAGGGAATGCCAAGGCAGCAGATTAGCACACTGCTATGAGGCAGGTTGGCTGGATGCTTTTTGGAGGTGTCCTGGTTATGATGATGAACAGGCAGCTGAAATTTTCTCACCTAACAAATTACTTTATGCTTGTTTACATGAAATATTTGGAAGGACAGAAAAAAAGCTGAATATAAATGAAATCCATTCCGTATTTTTGCCTTTATCAGTTACTTTCATCAAAACAAATTGACTGTCTCTCAGATTAGAAATAATAAACTGGTAATAAGCCTGAGAGTTTCTCTCTAGGCTGCTGATTCCAATCTGTCAAAGATGAAGGGGACCAGAAGCTGTTAAGGTGATGGCTGCTCAGTGTGTGAAATTACTTCCACCAGTTCTCAACTGGGAAGTCCCCCAGAAAAGCCAGAAAAATAACTGGCCATGAACAGCAATTCCACTGGCTGCCTCTCTACATCTAAATTTTAGATGTCTGTGCTGAAAGAAGGATATTGGCTTCCTTGTTTCCTTCCTTTCTCCAGTAGATTCTGTCAGAGAACAACAGAGATCTTCAAATTTCAAAGCAAACTCCCTTTCTTGTCAAACTCACTCAGATTTCATCAGGCTTATGTTCACTGCATTGTTAAGGTTTGCAACATTAGAAGTTCTTTAAATCTGGGCTTGAGAAGATGGATTGGGAAATATAAGAAGAACCTGTACCTGTAGCATTGACCAAAACGAAGACTTCTCTTTTTTTTTTTGCCTTACCCAGAATCTCACTCTACCATCAGATAGTTCATTCCTGGGCACAGGGATGCACACACATACACAGATATCCAGGGGAAGTGCTGCATTCCTTTTACGGAATGGTCTCTCCCTCAAAAACCGCTCCCCCAGAGACTGTAACCTGGTCCAACCCTGCCTGCCCCTTGGCTCTGCCCTTGGCCAGGTAATCTGACCCCGACCCCAAGAGAGATAAAAACCCCTGCTCCTTCATGCTCCTTCTCTTTGCCCCTGGGATTCCTTCTTGGAAATAAACCCTTGGAATACATCCTGAGGTAAGGAGCCTCTTTTGGATTTCCTTTCCCTATCCTGAAGATCTCCTCGCCCAAAACTCCCCAAATCTGAGCTAGCAACCAGCAAGGGGGGCAGAGGGGAGGGGAAAACTTCAGGGAAGTGTAGTTCCCATGAGATAAAATGAAGAGAGGGTGTGATACATACCAGCCTCTGCAGGAACTTGGCCTGTCTTGGGACACGGCGAGCAACCTGCAAAGAGTTAAGAGAGTGAGTGGGTCCTGCTCAGCTCACAGCAGACATGGCACTTGTTTAACCCCAGACACTGGGCTGTGTGACTGATCACCCGTGGCCAGGTTCAAATGTTCCTCTGGTTAAAATTAAAACCTGAGTCTCTTCTGCATTAACAGGCCCACTGATCAAAGCTGGGCAGTGGAATGTGGCTGTATCAGGCAAGGAGGTGCTGGGTAAATGGTGCTTGCCAAGGGACCCTGTGTATGATGGCAGGAGGGTCAGCCTTTAGCCCTGGCCCTGGATGCAAAGAACATCCCTGGAAGTATTGAAGGCCAGGCTGGATGGGGTTTTGAGCAGCCTGATCTAGTGAAAGATGTTTCTGCTCATGGCCAGGGTTTGGAACTGGATGCTCTTTAAGGTCCCCTCCAACCCAAATCATTCTGTGGTTCTATAACTAGTTTAAATTAATGCTACAGCTTTAGCTGTATAAATATTAGCTCAAGAGCAGATCTGTTGCCTAAACACTCTTCACAGGTACTGTGCATTTATTGTGCAGTGACAGAAAAACACTAGTTATGTGCAGAACAGGAATAAAGATAGTTAAATTCAGCCACAGACCTTATTATGAAGCAAAGTGCTTCACCTGTGACAGTGCAATCATACTCACTCTCACCCTTCTCATCAACTCCTCTGATTTCTCACATGGTGTGAGACTCAGCTTAACAACATCTCCAAATCAAGTCCATCCCAGAACAAGTGTTTCATCAATGAGGGAAGCCAAGTGCCATCTTAAAACATCAGTGGAACCCCAGAGAGCAGAAGAATGCAACAATATTTTTTTACCTGATTTGCCCTTTCAGTTGATTTACTCTGAAACAGCAGCAGCCCTTGCCAAAGAGAAGATTTTATGTCTGTTTATATCGTGCATTGAAAAGCTCAGGAATGCCCAATGGGGAAATTAAAGTTTCATCCAAGAGAATCTTTACTATTTCCTTCTGCATTATTTTAGCCAACATCTTGTAAAAGTAGAACCAAGGGGAAACAGAGGAGAGGAGAGGAGAGGAGAGGAGAGGAGAGGAGAGGAGAGGAGAGGAGAGGAGAGGAGAGGAGAGGAGAGGAGAGGAGAGGAGAGGAGAGGAGCGGAGCATCTTGAGTTTTGGAAGAAATTTTCTGTCTGGGTCTGTTATCTCAGACAAATAAAGCCCCTCAGGAGCCTGCTGTGAGAGGCTGCAGTATCTCCTTCACTGCAAGTTCTTCAGAACAAGACAGATAAATGTCTGTGAAGTTGGCCCTGCTTGGAGCAGAGGCAGGGGTGAGAGATCAATATCCCTCAGTGTTTTTTTTTACTGAAGGTTTACCTTTTGGAACAAATCCACCTGTTGTTCTGTACGGAATGGTCACAGAGATTTTTAAAGAATAATCAGTGAAACTGGAAACTTGGTTCCTGTTTTTATCTTTCCCCACCAAACCCCAATTTGTTTGCTTGCTTAATTGCATTGAAAGGCTCTGTGTGACTTGGCTCCTGCAAGAACCACCTTCTAAAGCCTTGGGGATAGCCAGTGGACATCAGTGAGGAGCTAAGGATCACCAGATAGCAGTATCCTGTTTTCTAGGACTTCATGGCTACTGCCAAAACACTGCTGGAGAGTTTGTTCAGTCCACTGGACTCTTTCAATCAAGGCAGCTTCACTGGCATCATCTAATGGAACAATTTCCAAATTGCCATCAACCTTTAGCATCAAAGCTTTCCAACACACTCATTAAAGCCAGATAATTGCTAGTAGTGACCCCATAACTTGTTGCCATCTGTTAGTCCCATGGTGTCTGGGGTATAAGCTGTGCAGGGGATTTGTTTCTAGTGTTTCTAGTGCAGTATCTCAATCTGGGGGAGCACCTGCCTGTTCTCAGCCTGGCTCAGGTGTTCAGTGAGGACAGACAGATGTCCTCTTCTAGATCTGGCTGTCCCAGGGCACCAGGTCACCACACCTATTCACACATTACTGCTTTTCTGGGGGAAGTGACTGCTGCCACTGCCCTGCCAGCAACACAGCTCCTGTGAAAACACCCTCATGTGCCTCAAGCAGCATCACCCAGGTTACTGCAGCACTGTAAGCCAGTTCTTTGAGCTTTGCAGCTGATTTCCCCCCAAACCAGGTGAGTGATCCCAGATACTACTCCACTGGCACTGGTGGAGATATTCCCTCCTGTGGGTTTGTAAAACAGTGTTGGTTTGTGGCTGAATTCCCCAAAAAGGAATATGCATCCATAGTAAGCAGGACTGACAACAAAGTTTTTGGTGTCCCCACAGGGGAGAGATGTGGATGCTTCTGGAGAGAGATTCTCTCCATTCTAGGTGGGATAGATACAGACATACATGAGGAGTTTCACTCTTCCCACCTGCTGCATGGCAGAAGATGCCAAATACAGACAAATACTGACATTCGAGACAAACTAGATTATCCCACCTGACCTCCAGCAAGGCACAGATATCCCACAGTTCCTGCATTGTATCTCAGGCCCACATGGGTGCCTCAGGTGCTTCAGAGTCTCTCAGATCTGATCAAATTTAGTTAAGTCACTGATGTCCTAAGTGACCCAAAATCACACGTGGTATCTCTTATGGACCTGATAGATGTGAGCACAGACCTGAAGCTCCGGCTTTTATAGAATCCAAGTGGTTTGGATTGCAAGAAACCTTAAAGGTCATCTAGTTCCAACCCCTCTGGCATGGGCAGGGACACTTTCCACGTGAGATGGATCACAGCCTCCCAAACCACCACCTAAACTCTTGCAAAAAGTTCCTTGCTCTTTCAATCCCATGTCCTCAGAAAATCGAAGCCACACAATAACACAGCATAATAGTCCTCACTTGCAGAATATATATATATATATATATATTCTTGCATTGGTAAGAAATGTTTTAGAAGCTGGAATTCATGTGGTTTGTTTCATCCAGCACGAGTTAAAAAATCGAGTACAGTAAGACCATAGGCAGAAAAAAACCCCCTATCCCCCGAGTTTGAAATGCTCGGAATTACTCAGACTGGAGTGTGGCCAGCACACGGCGTTAACTCCCTCCCTTGTCGCTGTGCAGTGCCTGCTTAGCCCAGCCTTGGGGATGGATGTCAGACCGGACCCGACCCGGGGCAGCGGCACCACCACGGAAAGTGGTGGTTTAGCCCTGGTTTATCCCCTCCAGCACAACCCCGTGCTGCCTGCAGCACCTCCCAGGGAGCTGAGCCGCACGGACAGGTGGAATAAACGCGTTTTGATCAGACTGATCAATACTGCCGGTGAAAGAGGGGAACAAAGCCATCCGCGGCCACCTGATGCTCCCGACCAAACCCACCGCCTCAAAACCCACCTGCTCGGCGATGCTGTAGTCCGCCAGCAGCTGCTGCTCCAGGTACCTGGCCATCAACTCGGAGTCGGGCTGTCCCGCCGAGGGGGAGAAGCCCCAGCAGAGGCAGAGCCAGAGGAGCATGGTGCCGAGCAGCGCCGGGGCTCCTGCCCCGCACAGCCGGCCCCGCTGCCTCTCGCTGCCTGACAGGAGACACAGCGACCCACCCTCTCCTTCTCCTCCTCCTCCTCCTCCTCCTTCCCAGCCCGGGACCGGCCCCTTTTCCACGCAGGGCGGCCTCCTGTGCTGCGGGGGATCCTTGCGGGGTGGGCATCCCCCGGCCGGGGGTCCCTGCCCTGCCTCGCTGCTCTCCGCTCTCTCCCTCAGCCTCTTCTCGTCTCCTGCGGGAGAGAGGAGGTGCTGGGGGTCCCCGGGGTGCTGCCGCTTGTCATTTGGGCACCTACAGCCTCTCTCAGCGAGGGGATGGTTCCTACAGCGGGCTGGGTGCTGAGGAAGGGCCAGGGTGGTGCCCCGGTGTCTCCTACCCACCCTTAGGGAGGACAAGCCCAGGAGATGCTTCAAGGTTGGGGCTTTCCTAAGGGGTGGTAAAACCCTCTGGTTCCTCTCTCTGTGAAGGGAAAGCTTCTCCTGCTCCCTATCAGGAGAGCCCGGGCTGGCTTAGGAAAGCTGCCCCCAGGGCAGGGCAGGGCTCCCTCCGCACCCTCACCTTGGCAGCCTCCCAGCAGCGAAGGTGGCCAAGACACGTAATTCCACCTCCCTCTTGCTATCCAGGTTGTGTTTCCCAGCTGGACTAAGCCGGGGTGACCTCCTGCTCTTCCCTCCATTTCCCAAAGGCATTTCCTCTCCTGCCAGACCGGCCCCGGGTGAAGGTGGACACTTGTGGGACAGGCTGGATTCTGCCTGGCAGCTGCCAGGGACGTTCCTGGGGTGTGACACTGCCAGCTGGCACCGACCCGGCAGCTCTCACCTCCAGGCATTCGGGAACTTGTATCTGCAGCGCTCACCTCACCCCAAATCGGCTGTATTTGCTACTTTGTTTTCCTATGACAGCAGTAACTTCTCAAATCTAGCAGACCCAAACTTCCTCTATTTGCTTTGTTTTGGTTTTTCGGTTTGGGCCTTTCCCTTTCCCTTTCCTTTCCTTCAGCAGATGCCCTGTGCTGCACACACAAACCTGACATGATACAAACCACTTCACCTTCTTTTTCCTTTCCATCTCTGGGCCATGAGGGACTGAAGCTGTGGTTCATCTCCCATCCATGGCAGTGACAGTCCAGTGGGTGGCTCAATGTCTCTCTGGCCTTCCTGAAGCTTCGTGCCCTCCAAGTCTCACGTGTTTTTGAGATGCTCCCCTTACAGAAGGGGAAAGGGCAGCTGGAGATGGAGCAAAGGGAAGGTCATGGTCAGCATCTCTGGAACTCCTTATTAGCAAATTGATGGCTCAAGCTGAGGTGACACCAGGTGCACACATGGGGCCCTGCTGGCATTGCCAGCAGCAGGGAAGGAATCAAAAACCAGTCCAGTCCCTTTCCCACTGGGACCGCTGTCAGGTACAAAGGCTTCTGCAGTGGCCACACCCTCAATGGGAGCTGCAGAACTGGGCAGCACTGCAGGGAATGATGAAAGGCTGTGATGTGGATGGGGAAGAGGAGATGCTGGCAGAAAGCTGGAGGGAGGCTGGGACAGGATGCTTCAGGCCCCCAGAGACACCCCAAGTTGTTCCTCTACTGATTTGATCCCTGCCAGAAGAGAGTTGAAGCATTTTCTTCAGTTCCTCATCATTTCAAAGTGTGGTAGAAGAGGTCTCAACCATCCATTTGGGAATCAGTGAAGACAAACTGAGAGTGTTGAGGCTGAGACCAAACACACCAAAAAATGGTTTTAAGTATTTTTCATCTGTTTCCAGTTAGTTTTAGCTCCCACAAGTCTTGCCTAGCTCAGAGAGAGAAGTGCATGGGAGCAGCATGTGAAATAGGACTGCAGCCTCCTGTGCCCTTTCTGCTGATGTTAGGATGGTCTCAGCCTGCTCTGTGTTTCACTACCCTGGGACACAGATGTGTAAAATTCTTACAGCATATGTTTAGAAATGCTGAAAACAGGCATCCAAATTAATGAATACAGCTTGATTTTCTTCCTGCTCTGGAAAACATAGAGGGAACCAAGACACCTCTGTAAAAGCAAGTCAAAAGTAGCTTGCTAACCCTTGGGGTAACAGTAGTTTCTGGTCAGGAAGGGGAGATGTTTGCCAGTTTGAAACGACCATTGCACAGTCAGGAGGCATTTAGAGCACCATCCAAAACAAACCTCACCAGCTGCAGCATTTGGCCACTCTGCATCTCCCACTGCCCAGGTGGGGATCTGAGGGCCAGGGTGCATCAGGACAGTGAGACTCTGCAAAGGTGCTGCAATAAAGCTGAGCCTGAGCACACCTGGTGAAAGGAGGGTATTCAAGCCAGAACAGGATCCTCCAGCAGGTACAAGATAACCAAAGGGCATGAGAGAGTGAGCTGGGAAAAGCACAGCCCTTCCTAAAGGGATTAGGAACAGCCAGTTCTGCCTTTGCTCCCCTCAGCAGGGGCACGTAAGGACACAGCACCTGGGTAAGACCAAGGTGTGTTCTAATGTGGTTCAGATGCAGTTAGGTTTGCTGAGTGAGCACTGAGCCTGGGGTCTTGATTGTTCACATTATCCCCTCTTCCTCCTGCTTGGAATCCATTCTGCTGGTTTGGGGTGTGAACATGGCAGGCACAGGTCCGGGGATGCTGCTGGAGTCCGGGACGAGCAGTCACTCAGGTGTGTTCACATCAGACGTGTTGGATGCTGACTTTTGCAGACTTAGCAAGATGAGCAGCTGTTCTTTGGATGGGGGCTCAGAAGATTAAATTTCCTGCCGTGCCTGCAGCCAGCAAGAGCAGAGAGAGCAGAGAGAGAGGCATGATTCAACAGCTGAGCTTTCACACACATTTCACCTGGAACAGATCATTTTATATCAAGGAGCCTCCCTGTGTTGGCACACAAACCCAGGCACATTGGTGACCTCATGCAGCGTTAAATGCCCAACCAGAAGTGTCTGAACCAGCAAATAAATGTACCCAAAGCACCTACAAACTGTATCATTTAGTGGCATTCAAAGCCAGCAACTGCATCAAGAAATTGGCAAGAGTCCCAAAGGGTTACACAGGTGTAGTCATAGATAAGTGTCCAGAGGTAAAATTAATTACCATAAAGTTCGGGGAACTGCATTCTACGTTTTCCTTCAGGTCTTAATCTAAGCAATCTCCTCTGAAACATCTGGGTGGGATCTGCTGGTCCCCAATTCTGACACCACTGAGAGGTGCCTGTGTTCCTGAAAGAATCAGGAATGATTTGGGTTGGAAGGGAGGGTAAAAATCATCTAAGCAGGGATGCCACCAGGCTGCTCCAACCTGGACTTGTACACTTCCAGAGACGGGGCATCCACATCTTCTCTGGGCAACCTGTTCCAGTGCCTCACCATTGTCTGCAAAAAGAATTTCTTTCTAATATCTAATCTAAACATCTCCTCTTTTGGTTGAAAACTGCTACCCCTTGTCCTGTCACTAAATGTCCAGGTAAAAAGTCAGTCTACTCTTTTTTGTAAGCTCCCTGTAAGTACTGAAAGGCTGCAATAAGGTGTCTCCAGAGCCTTTTCTTCTCCAGGCTGAACACCCCCAGCTCTCCCAGCCTGCCTCCATAGCAGAGGTTCTCCAGCCCCCAGAGCATCTTCGTGGCCTCCTTCTGGACTTGCACCAACACATTTTTGTCACATTGAATACTCCAAACCTGGATGAAGCCCTCCAGGTAGGGTTCCACAAGGATAGAGAAGAGTAGAAAGATATTTTCTGGGGTCTCAGTATCTGCTGACCTCCCTGCTGCCATTATCTGTGTGCACCATGGCCCAGCAGAGCATTTCAAAACTCCCAAATCTGGTATTATTCTGATGAAAATCACCCAAAGTCTCTGCCAAAGGGCCTTGGTGCTGGGGATGTCTGACTGTCTGGGGCACTGCTGTGTATCCATATAATTTCCCAGAATGGCTGGTGTGTGATGGGATTAATGTCAGGGCAGCCACACCAAGTCTGTTCCTTGCAGGTACACCCTGTTCTCACCTGGATCACTGGAAATTTCCAGATAGCAAATTCAGTATGGGAAGAGGATGCTGGCTGTCTTGTCAGACACAGAAATGGTGACATTTCTCCCCAGGTGCAAGCCAAACCAGCAACATTTAATTGTGCTGAGGGCCAGGCTCTGCACAGCACTAATTCAGGTGCTTCAGGGCAGACAGTGCATGAAAACTTCCTACCAGAGGAATCCCAGCCACGAGAGGACAACTCATGGGACAGCCCAATGGACACATAGCACAAAACACCTCACTGAGATCCTGTCCTCATCATGAAACCCCGGGGAGGTTCACCTGAACTGATGGTGGGGCATCCTCAGTGCTTATTTCTCCCGTGTATTATCCGTAGTTTGAGAGGTTTCAGCTTTCTGGGCATTTTTGGGCAGTATATTTGAGCAGTGTGTGCCATCTAGTGGTCACACTAATTTCCCAATCTTGGTATTTTTACCAAAAAAACCACCCTAAGCCACAATTAGTGGTTGTGAGAGGACTGAAATAAGCAGTTAAAAACTTGGGTTTTTAAAATGAACTTTGTTCTAAAAGGACTTTTGTGATCTTTTCAGAGCACCAGTGATTTGCTTCCTGGTCCAAAGACCCAGATAATTCCAGAACAGCTTTAAGTTTCTGATGAGACAGGACTGGTCACCCTAAACTGGGGGCACATACCTGAACAAAAATCAGTTTATATATAAAATTCAAGCTAAATTAGGTTTAGCCAAGAAAAGGCTGGCTGCCCTGTCCTGCTGCTCTTGCAGCCCTGGAGAAGCTCTGTCAGCCATAGCCCCAGTGCCACCTATGGAGGGTTTTCCTAAGCTAATTTTGAGGTAGTTAACTTAAATACTGCCAGATTGTACCACAAATAGTGGGGTCAGCAGGACAGGGCAGTGACCATCCCCCTGGACTGCCAGTTGAATCCTGGGTTCAGTTTTGGGCTCCTCACTACAAGAAGGAAATTGAAGCACTGGAATATGTCCAGAGAAGGGAACAGACCTGGGGAAGGGTGTGGAGCACCATAAGGGAGCTGGAGGAGCTCAGCATGGAGAAAAGGAGGCTCAGGGGTGAAGGTTTCACTCTCTACAGCTCCCTGGCAGGAGGGGGCAGCCAGGCAAGGGTCGATCTCTTCTCCCAGGTAACCAGCAATAGGATGTGAGGTGCCTCAAGTGGCACCAGGGGATATCCAGGTTCTGCCTTAGGGAAAATCTCTTCACCAAAGGTGGTGCCAAGCACTGGAGCAGACTGCAGGGCAGTGGTGGTGATACCACCACTGGAAGTATTCAAAAAACACATGGATGTGGAACCTGGGGACTGCTGTGGTGGACACGGCAGTGCTGGGTTAATGGTTGGACCAGATGGTCTTGCAGGACTGTTCCAACCTAAATTATTCTATGATTATTGAAAACCTCTGCTCCTATCCTTTCTATTCTCCTCCTGTACACTTCCCTCCTCCAAACACATCACTTCTCCCACCTCTCCTACCTGGCAGAGAGCTGAAAGACTCTGCTGGCATTCCTTGTGAACTTCTGGGTGTAATTTCAGGGCCCAGACTGGGAAACCATCTGTGGAAAAAATGGAGAAAGGATGAGCAACAGCAGATTTGTGCCACAGAAATATTTTACTGAAACATCGAAGTGTAACTTAACATAAGGGGAGGTAACAGAATATTATTAGTATTATATAGTGAATGTAATATAACACAATGTAACATACAAGAAAATGTAATGTACTGTAATGGGATATAATGTAATATAATGTGATATAATGTAATGTAATGTAATGTAATATAATATAATATAATATAATGTAATATAATATATATAATATAAATATGTATTTGACAGTTGTTTTGTCCCAGATTTCACCCAGTAATTCTGTCATTTGCATTGGAGCTGCTCAGATGTTGCCAAAAATCCTTTCCTGTGGAGAAGTGGAAGGGATACCACAGCAATTTTTTCCAAAAGGTGTCTTCTTCCCTTATTTCCCCCTTTGCTCTTTTTATCTCATCCCTTTAAGCACCCAAAGAACCAGGGAAGCAAAAAACCTGTTTCAAAAGCACCCAGGAGCCACAGAACGTGCACCTGAAAATACCATCAGATGTTCTCATGTGACTGATTTTGGAAAATTAGAACTATCACATCACCAGCTATGACTTTTTTCCCAGCAGAATGGAAAGAAAGGGCATTTGTGTGAGTCAGGATCCAACCCCAAGGTCTCTGCCAGCCCCTGTGGGTTGGCTGGGTGGGAGGGCCCTTGGAGAAGCCCAACACTGCTGCCTCCATCACGCTGAGAGCCAAACTTCTCCTCGCTTGCCATAAACAGACAAGCTGGAGTCCTTGCTGAGATCTTTTGAAGTTTTTGGATACTGCAAGCTCTGTGCCTAGCAGGAAATTAGTCAAACACCACGGGAAGCTGCAAAAGCAAGGAGTGAGCCTATCCAAGGCAGTGCTGTTATCGAGGGCAGGGGCGAGTGAAGACACTATTTGGATAACCCTTGCTCAGGCACCACAGCTCAGGCTTGCGTTGCAAGGCTAATATTTACCTATGGCCTAAACAAAGTCAGCATTTCAGAACTTTGCTCAAAATGCTGCACAAACCTGGGCTGTTTCCTTGAACTTGTCTCAGAGAAGGGAAGGACTTGCAGTCTGTACCTGCGCGGGCCGTTCTCAGGAGGAGACAAGAGGGGAGAAAATGAAGTATCTGAGCAGCTTCCTGGTTTTGTTCCTCGTTTCTGGAGTCAGAGACTTCGAGCTGGTCATCGATGACATCCCAGATGTGAGTATTTGGAGGCAGGGCCCAGGTCTCCCTTCCCTGCTGAGGTCTGGATGGAAGAGGCAGCGGGGGCAGAACTGGGGTCGCTGCTTCACAATTCTCTTCTCCTTTTAGCTGTAAATTTTTCTGGTAATCAGTCTTCATTTGTCACTTTGTAATGTTGGGGGTTTTTAATGTTATTACAGATTATTATTATTATTATTATTATTATTATTATTTAATATTATTAAAGGGAGAGTGTGAGCTTAAGTCCGAATTTCATTCCAAGCAGGTTTCATATTTTTACTTCAGTGTTGCCTTTTCTGGTGTGGTTTTAACCTCTCAACATTTAAGTGGGCTTCTATACTCAGATCTTCAGAATATTTGTTCTATACTCAGATCTTCAGAATATCCCCTGTTTCCCTGGAATAAGCAGAAACAGGGCACCCAGAGATCTTTGTGGATGGAGCCCCCTGTGTAGAACACTGTGGATTTCAGCAAGGCTTTGTATGGAATTGGGTTTTTGTTAACAGGAATTCAAATATAGAGTGAATATCCTACTGACTTCACATTCCTCAGCAGAGGGATGAGAGAATTTATAAAAGAGACCATCATTTCTTGGGATAATACAATGATGAAAAGAAGTACAGTTATAGCTTTGACTCTGAAACTGAGTCTAAATTTAAACCCCCAGGCTCAGGTGAACTTAGATTTGGTGTCTACACCCATTTCCACATTGCAGTTTTGAAATATTTCTGTGAAGTCAGCAGAGATGATATGAGGCTTTCTTTTCCTTTGCGGGATTAATAAAAATCTTCAGTGAGCTGGGATATCCTATTTTTCTTTATTTTTACAGACATTTTCTTGACTCAATGAGATTTTAAAACTGGGTTTGTAATTCCCAGAAAAAGATATTCCAGAGCTGTGGTTCTTTCTAATTGTAGATGCCTTATCAATTTAACATCGATGTGCTTAAACAATTTAAATTTTGTGCAAACCTTTGTGTGTATGCTATCACATAAGTTGGAAAGGAATTTATGCACTTAAACTTCTTGATTGCCATAAATTAAACTCATAACAAAATTTCATTAAGAATATTGCTGTGGTGTGACCCACACTTCTAAATGAATTAGTGCAGCCTTGCACTTGGAAAAGACCTGATGTTCTTTTGCTGTCATTGGGGGAAATTTAGTTTTCAGGTATATTGATGTAAAACCAGAGACAATTTCTACTGGTCTGAGCAGAAATTCTCAGAGCTTGCTTTGAGTGAGATCAGTGGCTGCAGTTTTCCATGGCTAGACCCATCCTGATGATAATCATCTGCCTCTTGCTCTTTGTGGTCATTTCATGTTAAATATTACTCCTTGTTTCAGAAGGAAAGGCTGTAAAATGATGGTAAAGGTCATGATTTTACAGGAGTTTATAGAGCTGGTTGGCCACTGAGGGAAACTGAATGTGTGAGGATTTTGGTCTGAGATGGTTTGTGCTTCTGCTCCCCATTAGCATCCAGGAGGTAAATTCCCTTTGGAACTCTCCTGTAAAGTGCTAGTCAATAATAAATCAAGTGATAA
>JADMLD010001587.1:0-67293 GCA_017589585.1 Phylloscopus whistleri
CTCTGCAGCGCTGCAATTTCGGAGGTCCTTGTGCTGAGAGAAGCCTTTGGCAATGGTATGACTCAAGACTGCAGTGACCATGCAATCAGGGCCATGCTAAGCTTGAGGAGCACACTTCAGTTTGAAGTACGTTAGCCTGCTCAGTACTGGAGAGGAGAAACCAGCATGATGACCCTCATGCTGTGAAGTGAGAAACAAATCCTGCTGTTTGAGTGTCTTGGGTTATGGAACCTAAAATGTTGTATTCTATTTCATCTGCTGAAAGCAGTTGGGGAGAAATGTTCTTCTTTATCTCTTGCAGCTCTGGGGGGAGGGGGGCAGGTGCCTTTTGATAATGGGCCAACTATTAAAACCAGGTAGGGCATTGTTTCTTATCTCTTTCACCACCCGTCCTCCTCCAGGGGAAATATTTTCTGCTAATGGACCATTAAGACACCCTAAAAGCACACATCCCCAAACTTACCCTCCCAAAATAGAACATCCACATTCCATCATCTTATTGTGAGATGGTCCACCCAGTGGGGGGAGCCAACCATTCCTACCTGGATAAAAAAACTGATACATAGGAACAGAAGTGTCTAGCTTCACCGATTACCGGAGGAAGACTGGACCCCCTCTCACCATCACTGGACCCTTGTTCTACAGGATCATCTCTACTTCAACAGAACCAAATCTGCCACTTCAGGAGGATTCACTTTTGGACTGCTTCCAACACCCTGACCAACAGGATGTCAGGTTTATAGCTCTGACTCTGTCAGGGTTTTCCAGGATTGTTTGTTTATTTGTTTGCTTGTTTGGTTGGGTGGTTTTGTTTTCTACTACATTTGTAGTGTTAATATTCCTAGTAAAGAACTGTTAGTCCTATTCCCAAATTCTTTGCCTGAAAGCCCTTAATTGCAAAATTATCATTTGGAGGGGTGAGGGGTTTACATTCTCTATTCTAAGGGAAACTCCAGTTTTCCCTGGCAGATACCTGTCCTTCCAAACCAAGACACTGAGCTGGCTACCAGGATGAGGTGGCCCTTCATCTACCTTCTCACACTGAATTCATTTCCTCATCCTCTGAAGAGGGTAGGACAAGATGGGTATCAGAAAGAAGGAGATTTGCTCACAAAACTTACTGCCCTCAGAGAGCCAGGTGCAAACATGGTCAGGAAGGGACCAACTGCACTGGCAATGCTGTGTCAGTCCTCAGTGCCAGTGGAGCCTTTCCTCCACCTCTCTGCCAGCACTCATCCTTTGGATGATGAGAATATATTTTAGTCAGTTTTTTTTTTTATGCTGGAGCATCTACAAAAGGCTTTTCATTCTACAGTTTTTCAGCCATTATATATATATATAGGGAAATAATTATCCTATATCATATTTTTCAATGGCTACAGGAAACTCCTTACTGGTCTGGTTCCTGCCTCATGTAAGAAGGAAAATATGTGCAACTGGGTTTTCCCTCATCACTGTAAAGGTGAGTTCTATTACGGTTGTTACTGCTGTTTTGTGACTGAGCTTTGGGCAAACAGCCTGAGAACTGCTGAAAAATGCCAGAGACCCAAGACGCTGACTCATTTGTTCATCCCACTTTATCAAATAATTTAATAGAAAATAATTTAAATGTAGACTTCATCGTGTTGCTGAATTGGGACTTTGGAGTAAAGTCCCTGCTGGATTCAGCTCATCTGAAGCATCTATTTATTAGAGCTTGGGCAAAGCCACTGACATTTTGCTAAAAGTGTCTCATAAAAATGCTGTTGGTGATAACTTGGACACCACCACACAGGCATTTTGGGAAACAAATGAGTACCAACCAGTGTTGTGCTGGATAAGTTATTTGGGAAAGGGGGACATTTGGCTCATTTTTCTATTCTTAAGGCAGTCAGCCATAACAATGTGAGTGGCAAACAAGAGAACCAGGCAAAAGTCAGCTATGATGGAGTCCATGATAGGCTGCTATTTGTTTTGGAGGAAAACTGGCAGTAAAAAGGATCTGGTCACCATTAAGCTCCAGCAGAGTTTATTCCAATTTTGTCAAGCTGGCTCCTTAATTAAATGGTTGCTTATTGGGGAATGGAGAAGTATTGGATGTGTGGTAGCAACAGATAGAGGCTGTCATCCCAATTCGTCTATTCTCTCTTAACTATAAGAAAATACTTTCCACTTCTGAGATGCTCTTCTCCCCAAATCTACAAATCCTTCCCTGGGCAGACAAGATGAAAGGTGTGAGGGGGAGGGAATCTCCTTGTTTCTGGCATAGCCACTTGCTGCTGTACCCCAGCTAGAGAGGATCATTTTGCTTTTGGTTTCCAAACAGTGCCCAGGCATTTGTCTTTTCCTAAGGGACAACTTAATTCCTTTTGTGAACTCATTTTGGGTTATAATGTGACTGTATTTCAATGCCTCTTATTAATCCCATATTGAAGGCAAGCATAGTAAAGATGGGAGAAAAAGAACTACAGTTTGTGGGGTTTTGTGGGTTTTGTTTATGTTTTTGTGGTTTTGTTTGTTGGTTTGGTTTGGTTTGGTTTGGTTTTGGTTTGGTTTGGTTTGGTTTTTGGTTTTGGTTTTGGTTTTGGTTCTGTTTTTGGTTTTTTTTCCACTAACGAAGTTTTTGAATGTCTGCTGGGGACCCCTAATGTTCAGCTACTGATGAAGCAAGCACTTCAAAGTCAGAGCTGCACAGCTTCTTTAGCCATCTATGGGTTTGATCATTCTGTGGGCTTTTATTACAGGCAATAACACTCCCTTCCCCTGCTAAAAGTCATCTTTCTGGGAAGCTCTGAGAGCTCCTCAAAGTGTTTGGTATAACAACATTTCTATGGCCAGAAAACATGCCAGCCAAATCAAATGGGGATGGCCCTGGAGATGTTTTGGGAGGCAGAAGCCTTTTTGCCACCTGCATGGCAGGGAGGTTCCCTTCCTACCCTGAGCTGTGGCAGCAGACACACCTAACATGCCCAACAGAAAAGTCTGCAGAAGGAAAATGGATAGAAGATGTGGTTATTGTAAAATGGGTTGGGAAGAGTAATCCTGTGGGGATTTTAAGGATGTCGATGACAGACTGTGTTAGCCCTCCTAAACTCCCACTGCCTTGTCCCTATTCCCACACATCTCCCCATGGCTGCCTTATCTGCCCCCCAAAAAAATCACCACTGCTCACCTTCTAAGGCCTGTACCAAGCTGGGCAGCCTCCATGACCAAAACCTACAGTCTTCCCACTGCCTTCAGTTCGGGCAGATGGGAATTGCTTTTACAGGGTTTATCCTAGTTTCCTAGTGCCTCTGCTGGTGGGGCTCTACAGGACTCACAAATACCTCCACAAACAGCCAGGTTTATGATTTTTTCAGCCAAATTCCTGAATTCAGCTTTTCTCTCTCTTATGACAGGAATGTGTTGTCTCTCCTACACTAGCATTAATGTCATTCTAACTCTCCCCCTCAGCCAAAGGCAACAGTGTGGTCAGTTACTGGAAGAGCCACACCAAATGCACTTGAAAGTCTGGGCAGAAAAATGTTAGAAATGCAGCTGGAGTAAGTTGCCTCTCTCTTTCATGTCTCCATCCCCAATCCCAAGTAAATCAGAAAAAATCGTGCTTTCTAAGTGGTTTCTAACATCATGAAAGTCAATTAGAATGATGCAAAGGGAGCTGATAACTGCAGGTTTTCATCACTGACTCTGCGGAATATCTGCACTGTGTGGTTTGCAAGGAAGTAAGGGTGCATGGAGAGGAAAGGATGGGGGATTTAAAAGCACAAATTACCTCTAACTAGCAACACAACTGTAGTCAAAACATAATGTGAGGATAATAAATTGATATTTGCATAATGGAAATACTACCAAACTGCACTTCAAATAAGATGAATGAGATTCTAATTAGAGCTGTGTTTTGGGAAAGAAAATGCTTCTAATTGCCTGAGTACAGGCAGTGCCAAGGAGGGGAGGACTGGCAGCTGTTGGGGAGGTCCAGCCAGTGCTGTGTGGGTCAAGTGCCCCACAAGTGGGGGCCGTTCCCTGAAGTGGGGACAGGGTGCCCACATCTACCAGCAGCCAGAACAGCCATGGCAAGGCAGGTCTGGGGAGAAAGGGGGAAAACCAGGAGGAACATGAATGTGTGTACTCTCAGCCATCAACTGCAAAACCATGAACTGAAAGAAAATCCAAGGTGAAATTGTGTGGACAGCAATTAGGGTGGGAGACGCCTGTGTTTCAAGGGGAGGTGGAGCAAGGGTAAAAATGCAGGCACTAATCCTGTAAATTGTAGGAAAACAGTGAACATCTTTTTCTGGTAAAATCTTGTCACCACCTTGAGTTCCAACGCCTTCCCCTGCTGCTGTTTGATAACTGACTTTATTAAACAAACAATTGTTTTCTTTCTGTTGAATCATATGCAAAGTTATTTGCAAAGATTTATTGTCCAGCTCTTACTACTCTTCTTTAATAAAGAGGGCCACCTGGATAGCACTGGATGATAGGTCACTCACCCACTGTGTAAGACCATATATACCAGTAAGGAAATTACAGCTGATACATAATATTCCAAAACAGCGTTTTTTTGAGAAAGCGAAAAAGGATGACACCTTGTCACTGAAGTGAAGGCAGTGAGAACCTTGAGGCTGACTTATTGCCTGGTAGCTGCAGAATCTTATGGTTGGTGCTAATGCCCATTTTGGTTTTGGGCAATGACATGGTTCGGGTGGGAAAATTGATCAGCATACAGAAACCTGCTTCTCATTTTGGCTGGGGGACTGAAAAAGGTGATTTCTTAAGTCCTATGTGTACTGGGTTTGTGTGGCCATATTTTGATAGTGAGGGGGGCTATGGGATGCCTTCTGTGAGAAGCTGCCAGAAGCTTCCTCGTGTCTGACAGAGCCAATGCCAGCTGGTTGCAAGGAAAATGTGCTGCTGGCTAAGGCTTGCCTAGTCAGGAATGAGAGTAGTGCCTTTGTGAGAACATATTTAAGAAGGGAAGAAAAGTTATTGCACAGATGTAATTGTGGCCAAAGAGGAGTAGAAGGAGACTGCACCCCACGAAAAGTGACCCCCATTGGAGCAGCAGCTAGTGGGGATCTGTCTGCTCTGGGAGGGACCCCACACTGAAGCAGAAGGACTCCTCTCCCTGAGGTGGCAGCAGTGGCAGAAATAGCTGTAGTGAACTGACAATAACCCCCATTCCCCATCTCTCTGCACTGCTGGGACGAGAGGAGGTAGAGCCAGGGAAGGAGGGAGGGATGAAGAAGAAGTTGGTTTTAAATTTGATTTTCTTTTTAATTATTCTGCTCTGATTTTTTAAAGTAACAAGTTGTATTAATATCCCCAAGTTCAGTCTGTTTTGCTCATGACAGTATTTGATGAGTGATGTCTCCCAGTCCTTACCTCAACTCACTAACCTTTTGCTCTATTTTCTCTCCTGGTCCAGTTGCAGAGGGGAGTGAGAGAATGGTTTTGATGGGTGTCTTGCATCCAGCCAGGGGCAATCCAGCACACTGTGAAATGCAATGACCCTGCCCACCAGGCCTTCAGTGTATTTGCTCCTCACATACCCAGGTGAGCCTTAGCTCACTGAGTTCATGCCATATCTGGGCCACTAACAGCATTGTACTGGACCCAGTGGAAAGGTGTGACAAGTACACGAGTGTGGCCATCACTGGTTGGCAGAAGTGTGCAACAGGACATGGCTCTCTGCAACCATGCTTGGATGTCCCTCTGACATTGGCTGCTGCAGTTAGGGAGGATGGAGAAAACAGGGAGGATAATTTTGGGGGTAGAGGAGTTGGTAGCACACACTGGTTCTGGGTTTCAGCAGGGTTTTTGAGACAGCTCCTCCTGTTACTCGGCCAGTGGATGCTGTTTTGTGGAGACAAAGACAAGATTTTCCTGCTCCCAGGCACAGAAAGGAGGGTACCACAGGCCTGGAAAGGACGCCTGGTGCACTTAATTGGTGCATCTCTCTATAGATGAGATGTAAAGCATAGGTCTGGTTTCTAAATCAGGAGCTACTGCTCATTCATGCTTACTCTATGAGAAAAAAGGGCAGGGTATGAGAGATGATGCAGCACAAGCCTCACGTCAAGGGAAATATTCCCCTGCCTTCAGAGAGTCCTGGTTCAGGGCACAGACCATAGACGCCATGGAAATAAGTTCCTTTTTGAGTTGGCAAATGGTGTCTTGCTTTTCTGCTTGCGGAGAAGGAAACAGAGAAACTCACCTGGAGCTCTGCTGTGCAGTTTGTGGTACCAGGTTAATAAAGGGCTGTGTGGGAGGGAGCACAGAAGGGAAAGAGAAAGGAGACAAGTGGGAGGAGCAGGCAGCTGCACTGCACCGGAGAGCACTGGTGTGCAGCATGCTGACAGGGATGAGCTGAGGGAGGCAGGACAGCCAGGCCACAGACAGGTTTCCTCTCTGTCCTCTCCTGTCGGGAGCAGGATATAGAGCTGGCCCTGAGGAGCCCAGCCTGGGGACAGCCAGGCAGAAAAGAGGCAAAGCCCAGCCATCCCTTCCTTAACGTGTGGCCGCCACACAGCCTCCACCAGTCTCCACTGTGCAGGCTGCTGGCACGCTGTGCCTGTGGGATGCCCACCAGTTGTTGCCAGGATCACCCTAGGAAGATACTGAGGCTGACATCCAAGAGGGAACAGGAAAATGGGAGCCTGAATAAAATCCTTCACACCTTTGCCTACAAGTCACGGCACAATAGCAATTCTCAGAAACCAAAGCTTGGACCTCTCCATGGACATGCTGTCCCATTTGTTCCCTCAGTGGCAGCCCCTTGTTCTCAGGCTCATCAGTGTGGCCTCAGGCACCCAGGGGGAGTGCAGGACCTTGTGTCATGCAACAAGCGAGCTGAATAATCATGGTAGGAAGAAGGGAAACATTGCACACCAACAAAAGCCTTGGGAAACAATTGTATTGCTAGCAAAACTCTGCGGGTCTCTGTTTAGTGAGTGCACTTCCATGAAATGCAATTGCTCACTGTGGTTTTAAACTGAGACCACCCTGAAAATGAAGGTAGTTTCCATTGAATCGAATTACTTTTCCCAGAACTGGCATGACAATAGTAATCTTGATAAGGAACAATAGCTGTTAAGTGAGAGCATAATTTATATTTTCTTTTAAATCACTGTCATTTCCAGTACAAATGGATCATGCATGCATGTCATGCTGATCTACAGTGATAAAGCCTTAGTTGTTATCAGTTCTTACAATGCCTAAGCAGAGCCTGAAAGGTAGCACAAACATGCAAGCAACACTGCACCAAGCCCAGATCAATATTTGCATCTAACTTAGCATTAGCAGATGAGTTGGTGTGAAAGTGATGGGAGTTTTTTCAAAAATATTCATCTACTTATCATTTGTATAACCTTGATGGCTATTGATCTCCTCCACCTCACCTTTCCAGTGGTCTTCAGAAGTGGCAAGCCAGAAAGCAAATGGAGAAGGAGCAGCAGCACCTGACTGCTATAGACCTGACCATGGAGATGTAGCACAAAGCGAATGGAATGTCCAGTGAATGATTCAAATTCCTGAAGACTAGACACTCCAAGGAGAAGGTGGGGTTGCTGAGTGCAGAAGAAGGCAAGGTTGGACCAGCATTGGTGTTGCAGCAGTCGTTCAGGGAAGGGAAGAAGTCGTTCAGTTTTTTCTGCTCTTGAAGATATTTTCCGAAAGTTGCTGAGCTTCTAGGAGCCTGTGGGCTGCTGCCACACTGAGGAGTTTCTCCACTTCCCTGAAGGACATGAAACCTTCATCAAGAAAATCTAGGAGGAAGTCTTAAATTCATTCCTAGCTAAATTTGAATAACACAGGCTTTTTAAATAGGAACACAGCTACTAAATATGAAAACATCTGTCAAGTTAACTCTCCCCTGTTCAGAAAATAATCTGATTTTCCTTCTGCTTTTTCCTGTCATCTGACCACATATGTTCTAGGTTTGGTGATTTTCTCATTTTAGTTGAAGGAGAAATGGTTTTGGAATTCTTGAAACGCCACCCAATATGTGAGTCTGATTATGCAAAGCGCAGTGGAGACTGAAACCAAATGCGCTGGCTTCAAATCACAAGGTTTGTCCAAACAATACTTTTTTAGTTTCATTTAGTGTACAACTGCTCTCTCCAACCAAAACATTTTAATTTTCAGGCTTGAAAATTAATGAAATGAAACAATACACAAAATCAAAAAAGGGCTGGGTTTCACTGTGATGGGATCAGTCTCTTCAGCTTCACTTAGCTTCAGGTCAAATCATCACAGTGATTGTACAAAGCACAAGGCAAGTTTTCTTGATCTGTGGGCCTTGCTGGGAACACTGGTGTGCAATGTGCACGTGCACATTAGGGAGAAAAAACTCATCCTGGGCAGTTTCAACCCAACCCTCAGGCAGTCAGTAGGAAGCTTCTCATTGACCCCACTGGATAGAAGGAGAGCGAAAAGGGAATTCCTTTAAAAGAGAAAGGTCTCTTTAGCAGAAAATTCACATGTCACTTCAATAGCTCTTTCTATACCATTACGGGTCCTGTCCATTGCTTTCTTTGGGAAAACACCATTGGGAAAACATATGCAATCAGTCACGGGCATTAGGTACTGAGCATCTAATTATATAACAATCAACTTTTTATATAATGTGACATCTAATTTTTAAAATGTCATTTTTTGACTAACTGTTTTTCCAGTTCCCTGATGCAGGTAGGGCTGCATTACTGACAATGCAAAAAGAGCATTAGAAATGCTGGAGTGGATTAATGCATGGAGTACCTACAACACCAGCTTTTCCCCCCAGTCCCCAAGAGGAGCTGGGAATGAAGCTGTCATGGGAAGGAAGAGGATTATCTCAGGTTACCCTTCTTCAAGTGCCACGGTCATGTTTCTGAGTGTCCCCACTGCCAGGTTGAAGGAGGAGTGGGGATGGCCCTGCCCCACAGCCTGCCTACAGCCAGGAAGAGACAAGCACAGAAAATGGTAAGAGAAGTAAAGAAGAAGAAAACAAGAGTTTGAATGTTTTCAAGCAAGGTAAGAGTTGGTTTTGGCTGAGAGTTACTTTTCTTCCAAGCAGCTGATACAGCGCTGTGCTTTGGATTCAGTATGAGAAGAATGTTGGTGACACGCTGATACTTTGGCTGTTGCTGAGCAGTGCTTACCCAAAATCCAGGATTTTTTAGTTTCCCATGCTCTGGCAGTGAGCAGGTGCACAAGAAGCTGTGAGGAAGCACGGCCAGGACAGCAGATCCAAATTTGCCAAAGGGATCCTCAATGTCATGGAGCATCTCATGGTCAGTGTGTAAACTGGGGAGGTTGGTCAGGAGCTGCTGATTGCTCGTCAGGGACAGGCTGGGCATTGGTCAGTGTGGTGAGCAACTGTGTTGGGCATCACTTCTGTTTCTTGGGGTTTATTCCTCTCTTTTATTACTAGTGTTATATTTTACTTTATTTCAATGATCACATTGCTCTTATCTCAACCTATGGGTTTGACATTTTTCCAAGTCTCCTCCCTGTCCCACAGGAGCAGAAGAGGAGGGGAGAAAGCAGTAAGCAGCTGCACAGTACTTAGTTGCTAGCCGAGATGAAAGCAAGACAGAGCAAACAACAGAAAAGTTATGTATAATTCACTTTTTGAAATGTGACTCCTTTGAAATTTCAGGCCCTGATTTAGGAAACATCCTTATTTAGAAAAGCATGAAAGCTTCAGCATTTCTCTATGATTCCTCCTTGATTTACACCTCCTGCTGTCACAGGTATAGTTCTTTCAACCCTAGGAGTCCTGCAGCTTGATACCTTGAGCAGGCAGAGACACCATCCAACATGCCTACTCCTCGCCCCTTGCTTTTTGGGTAGCACAGTAAATTTCCTTGTCCTTAATCCTTCCCATTTCTCACCAAGAATGGTAGGACTTCAGGGGACACAGGCCAGGCTCTCACCACAGCAAATGCACACACAGACATGGCTGTGTCACTCATGTGGCAGAAGCCTCTTGGGAGGGTGTGCTGAGAGCAGGAAAATAATAACACTGCTGTCGCTTGATTTCCCATTCCCTCAGCAGCTCCTGGCTCACTCCCCTCCTGCACCTGTGCATTCTTCCTGCTGCCCACCTGCAGTTCAAACCTCCCCAAAAGGCCACACAGCAGCACCAGCATCCCTCTGCACTCTTGCTGTCAAGATGCTCCTCTTCTTCCCACTGATGAAAAAATATCACAATAGCAGGTGGGGAAGGTGGAACAAAGCATCATGCAACCCACAGTGAGAAGTCAGGAGCTCCTGCTCTCCCTGCTGCCTCCTGTGAACCTCCTTCCCACCAGCACAGGGCAGCTCAGTACAGGTTTCCACGCAAAGCACTGCCAGCTTTTTCTTCCTCCCATACCACAAGGAGCCTTTCCACAGAAGAAGCCAATTTCCCGCTACAGGAATTGCTTGGGGGATTTTTGTGCCTCACCTGAACCAGTGCATGGCCATGTCCTCATTTTTTTTTCCACTCCAGCTCCTGGGTGTGAGACAAGGTAGCAAGTCACAGATAGGTTAAAAAATACAGTCACAGATAGGTTAAAAAATACAGTCACAGATAGGTTAAAAAATACAGTGTCCAAAATCCAGCAGTGTATTGGTGCCACAAAGCCGCATTTGTGGTTCTGGCTTAAAAGCATGCACACTCTGGCAGCAAGTTAACCACAGATTAGAGAAACATTACCTTGCAAATACCTCAGTCCCAGGATGTGCTGGGCATTGGGGTACCCCAGGCGGGCGTACACATGAGCCACATGGAAATGGAAATCCTTGTAGCACAGCAGGATGTAGAGCAGGAGGAGGCCAGCAGGGATTACAGCTGCCAGCTGTAAAAGAGAGGAACAGTCGTGATGCAAGGAAGAGAATAAGCTGAGGGCTAGCTACAGCAAATATTTCATCTGAACTCTGAAGCCTCCCAAAGCTATTCCCCATACAGAAATAGGAGGAAAGGCCCACACACTGCAGAAAATCAAAGTCACCTTTGATAGAGAGCTGGTTCCAGAACTTCCACTGAAGCTGGCAGAAAAGGCCCTGCTGAATTCAGTGAGCAGTGTATGAGCTCCCAGGTGAATTTCCCCTTTAAGCTCTGCTACAGCAAAGGAAACTACAATAATTTAATTTTCTAGTGGTCCTCTTGAAGAAAAGAGGGAAAAAAGAAACCTTAAGGTGCCATCAGGCTTTTAGAAACAATTCATCAAAGACACTTGCCAGAAGGAGCCTCATTCTCCAGGCACCTGGGGACTTGTGGCCCACCACTGCCCACATAATTGTCGTACAGATGTGAACAGTCACATAATCACAAAATGGGTCAGGCTGGATGGGAACACAGTGTGTCATTTGGTCCAACCTCTCTGCTCAAGTCAGGTCATCCTAGAGCACATTGGACAGGATTGCATCCAGACAGTTCTTGGGTATTTCCAGGGAGGGAGACTCCACAGCCTCTCTGGGCAATCTGTACTAGTTCTCAGTCACCTGCACAGTAAAGTTCTTCTTCATGTTCAGGTGGAAGTTTCTGTGCATCAGTTTCTACCCATTGCCTTTTGGCTTATTGCTTGGCACCAGTGAGAAGTGCTTTGCTCCATTCTCTTGACATCCTTCCTTCAGATACTAATAAATGTTGATGACTTCCCCTCTCGGTTGTCTCCTCTTGAGGCTGAACAGCTCCCTCAGCCTGTCCTCATCCCTTCATCATCTTCACTGCCTTGCACTGGACCTACTCCAGGAGCTCCATGTCTCTCTCCCTTTGAACATCCACAGCTCATAAACCCTTTCCTTCTGTGTTACAGTTAGGACATGCCTACACCTGAGAGGAGAATAACCTGGAGCTGGAAACTCTTCTTGCATCCAAGGTATAAATCAGTGAAAAGTCCAATGAACTGCACCAACAGCAAAAAAAAAGATGAGAGACCAGAATAAGACTGTTTGCTTTTTTTGGTGCCAAATTGGATTTTCTTTGTTCAGTGAGCTAGCTATTGTCTTCCAGTGAGAGAAGCTGGCAACTTATGCATACACACTGTATTGGTTTAGGATAAATTAAGGGGAGAATCTCTAAAAGGGAGTCCCCTCAAACAAACCTCCACCACCCCTCCCCCCCAGCCCGGGGTTGGGAAGGAAATTCTTTGGAGGAGGAAAAAGTGGAAAAACCCGGTTTTATTGAAAAAGAAAATTCTCCCCACCCCGAGTGGAATGAAAGGCGCAGGTTTACTCAGGGGGAGGGCTCCAAGCTTCTTTGGCGGGCTCCGGGTCTTCTCAGACGTCTCGGGTCAGATCAGTTCCAGAGCCGGTCCGGTCTTGGGAGGGGGGGGGGGGGGGAAGGGAAAAAGAGGGGGAAAGAAAGAAAACGGAGAGCAGGCAGCAGAGGCAGCAGCAGCAGCGGCAGCGGCAGCGGCAGCGGCAGCAGTAGCAGCAGAGGCAGTGGAAGCCAAGCAGCAGAAAAGCTGAAGCAGCTAAAGCTAAGCAGCAGCACAAGCAGCAGCTGAAGCAGCGGCAGCCAGAAGCAGCTCTCCTCGGGCAGCAAAAGCCCCGCGAGCAAAACAGCGCTGCTAAGACATAACAAAAACAGTCCACTGATATGGGATAGAGGCACTGTCAACCCAGAACAGTGTCAACCCAGAGCAGAGAGATCAGGGAGGCTGCTGGGAAAGGTGCAGAGCTGGTGCAGAGCTGTCAGCGACTGCCAGGTGAGACTGGGCCCTGCCTTGCCCAGGCTGGAGCCCCAGCAGAGCCCTGGCAGAGCCCGGAGCAGCCTGAGCCTGGGCAGAGGAGGCTGCCATGAGGCCCTTGGAGCTGCAAGAGGCAGCAGCCCGGCCCTGGGTGCCTCTTGGTGGCCCCAGGCAAATCCTCGGCTCTCAGAGCCCAACTGGCAGCTGGCTGCTCCCGAGGGGAAGCGCAGCCGTGCTGGGCACAGCACAGCCTGGTGGCATTGGCCCTGTGGAGTCTGCACAGCAGGAGAGAAAGGCAAAGGACAGCCGAGGGCTGGAGGCCTGGCTGAGCATTCCTGCTCTTGTGCCGGCTGCCCTGGAACTCCTGGCAAAGGTGAGCAGTGTGTGCAGCACTCTGGGCACAGCGGGAGGGAGCCGGGCTGCTCCACAGGCTCCAGCACAGGGCAGCGTCCTTCAGGCACGGCGCTTCTGCCAGGGGAACCGAGGGCAGCCTCAGGCAGGGACAGCTTGTCAGGGCACATCTGCAGCAGCCAGGGCCTCACACAGCTCTGGGAGGAAGCGCCTGCACTCCTGGAGCTCTGCACCGAGCCAGAGTAAAGGGGTGAAATGCAGAGTGTTGTGCAGAAATATTCAGGGGCACCAGGCCAGCCCGCTTTGTGCTGTCTGGCACACAGCAAACACTGTGCAATACAGCCCTGAGCTGCTGCGAGAGAGGTGTTAGAAAGGAGCCAACTCTTCAATGAAATTCAATGGGGACAAAGTCATCAAAGCAAAAGAGAACTGTTTTGTAGTAAAGATTCATCTGAGCTGGGTGTGTATCTCACTTTCCCAAGAGCCAAACACACACAAACACTCCAGCAGAATGCCTCTTTATATTGCCTTTTCCAGCCCAGGGCGAACCGTGTCCCCTTTCCCTTTGTCTGGGTACTAGTGATACAAGGCTGCAAAAATAATGACAAGGCCGTGAATCCAAAGATGTTAAAAAAGGAAAGGCCAACTGTTTATTATTACAGAACGGCTACAGGAACAAGGGGCTGAGCTAGTCCCAGCCCCTCACGGCAAGTCAGAGCAAACAAATACGTGCACACAGACCACCCCTCAGAACAGTCTGTTTGTGAGAGCGAAGCCACCGCTGAGCGTGGTCAGTCCCTTTTATAGTCTCAGTCCCCTCAGGGATTGGTCCGTTTTGGATCTTTTACCTGATTGGTGCATTCTTCGGGCTCTCATTGGTTCTTACCAGGGTGCTTCCTACACCAATCATTCTTTCCCGCCGTGTTTTGATTGGGTGGTCGTGTTCTCCAATGAAAGTGCTGGGAGTGGTCTCAGTCTCTGGGTTATCTGGGGAGAGCAGAAGATTCCCCCACTCCCCTTCCCCTGGTATTATCCCTTTAACTGCATTCGGGGATGCAGCCGCACAAAACTTCCAGGAACATTGGTAACTAAACACTGCAACACTATCTAACAACTACCCCAACAACATTGCAACAGCAAGTATTTGTAACAACTCAGAACTAGTTGAAAAATAAACACCGTTGCGAAGGGAAATCGAAACACACAGCCAGTATACAGACACAACTATTAAAAAGTTTCAACTCTTTTTTTTTTTTTTTTTTTTTTTTTAGTCAATAACACTAGGGAACTTATATTCTCTCCTCACAGTCTACTTGTCTGTCGCTTCCCCTCTTATCCTACTTCCCTTTTGGTCTGGTCTTCAAGCTGGCCCCTCTCCCAGCTCACAGCAACACCCAACAAATTAACTAGAACAAATCCAATCCCTAAATAACAACACCTAGAACCAACAACTTTCATTCTTTTTTCTAATAATCTTTTGGCTGCAGCAAAATATTACCTCATATCTCACCAAGGGAATCAGGGATGAGCCTGTGGCTTGTGCCTGAACAGTGAAGTGATTTGGAAGGGAGCAGAAGGCTTTCAGTAGGCAATTTGTGTTTTCTTTCTTAATTGCTTTCTGAAGGAAAGACACAATGTGGCTTCAGTCAGCGAAAATATTTTCAAGGTGCGTTGAGGAAATGCTTGTGAGCAATTCCCAGAGAAGGAAAGTGTTGAGAAAATGTTGAACTGTAACAAATCATGAATTGTGTTAGCATTAACAGTGTTGAGCCCTCGATTCCCCCAGTGCAGTGATTCAAGCGTGCAAGTGGCTGCCTTAGCCTTGAGAACAGAGTAGTCCTCCTAAGAAGGTCGCTGGAATGCATTCAAGGGGAAGAGAGTGGTTGTAGGAGGCTCTTGAGCATCCGAGGAGAATTTGAGGAATGGGATGTTCCCCAAATGACCACCAGAGACCCACAAGAGACCCCTACTCTGCTGTCAGTAACTTCTGAGAAGTGATTGAAGTACGTCAAATAATTGGAGGGAATGTTTAGCCTGTGAGTTTCAGCAAAGCAATGAGTAAGTCTTATTTCCGTGGTTACAAATTAGTAGGTGAGATTTCTGAGTGAGCACGTGTTAGAAAAGTTTTCTGCCACTTTTCCCATCGAACTTCCCACCGTTTCTTCCCCTCATGTTTTCTGCCTTTGTCTGCCCTTCGGTTTCTCATTCCTGTCCCCCTCAGGATTCTCACAATGTTCCCTTCACATTTGCTGCCTCTTTGTCTCTCTTTGCCAGTAAAGTTTCTCACTCTCTTCCCTTCACATTTCCCTCCATTTTGTCCCCATGTTTCTCACCCTTTCCCGCTCATGTTTCTTAGAATTTTCCCATCATA
This sequence comes from Phylloscopus whistleri, assembly GCA_017589585.1. Taxonomy (NCBI): domain Eukaryota; kingdom Metazoa; phylum Chordata; class Aves; order Passeriformes; family Phylloscopidae; genus Phylloscopus; species Phylloscopus whistleri. The sequence goes on from JADMLD010001587.1 coordinate 15,361, forward strand.
TTTTCTGCCTTTTCCTCCTCTCACCTTCCTCTTCTATTTTCACTCACATTTTTCACCATTTTCCCCTCAGTTTTCTCACCCTTTCCCACTCAGGTTTCCTACTCTTTTCTTCCCTCGCACTTCTCTCCTATTTTCACTCCCATTTCTCACACTTGTCATCTCACGTTTTCTGCCTTTTTCCCCTCGCATTTCTTAACCCACCGGTTCCTGTCAGTGGCTGATCCTCTTCAATACTTGATGGGCTTCTCTTTCTTTTTTCCTGCATTCCCCTGCTCCAAAGAATGGGTGGCAGAGCAGCGCTCCAAGGAGCCCCTGCCTGTGCGTCTGCTGAACACAACGTCTGTGCTCAGCTTGAAGAATCTCATGAAGAGTAAACTAAACTTCCATGGACTTCCTGCTGCAGTTATGGTTTGTATTTCAATTCTCTATAGTCTTCCTAGTGTTCTAAAGAAACAGGTACCCTGAGGGATACACATCACAGGTGAGCAGCCACTGCACCTTGCGCCTCAAGCAGATCCCATCTCCATTTTCATCACCTCATAGTCATTATGACTCCTGCCTGAACGAAACCACTTGTGATGCTTCTTGATGCTAAACCAAGTCCATCTGCACAGGAAATGCTTTTGGCCTTCTTCTGGAAAAAAATAAAAGTTTTTATTTTAAAAAAAGTTTCTGGACTTTCTATTTTCACCTATTTGGAGTGCCTTGACATCAGAATACTGCCAGCTGGCCTTACAAACAGGCTGGTCTATGTTTGTGTGAAGAGCAAAGGTGCCACACTGTGTGTGTTTCCCAGGTGTCTGTCAATGTCCATTTGAACAGACGGCTGAAGAGGGGGGCTCTGCCTGCCCCACGTGGCTCCGGGGCTGGGGCTGGGCTGGCAGGGGCCGCAGATTGTGCTGGGAGGCACAGCCTGGGCCCCGGCTGCCATCTTGTGTGTGCCTGCCTCAGCCCCGGCCGCCATCTTGTGTGTGCCTGCCTTGGCCCCAGCTGCCATCTTGTGTGTGGCTGCCTCAGCCCCAGCCGCCATCTTGTGTGTGCCTGCCTCAGCCCCGGCCGCCATCTTGTGTGTGCCCGCCTCAGCCCCGGCCACCATCTTGTGCATGGCTGCCTCAGCCCCGGCCGCCATCTTGTGCATCAACCCAGTCCAACTCTGAAGCGAATGTGTTGCTGTTTTGTTGGCAGTCAGGATCAGCACCAAGGACACTAACACCAGCAGGACAGTCTACAGGGAAGGGCAAAGGTTTGGCTCAAAGCAGCCTGTCCTAACTTGTCACTGTCCTTTATCCATGAACAGCTCCCCATATGCAGCCACAGCAAATGTCCAACAGCAGCTCCATCAGCCACTTCCTCCTGCTGGCATTGGCAGACACGTGGCAGCTGCAGCTCCTGCACTTCTGCCTCTTCCTGGGCATCTCCCTGGCTGCCCTCCTGGGCAACAGCCTCATCATCAGCGCCGTAGCCTGCGGCCACCACCTGCACAGCCCCATGTTCTTCTTCCTGCTCAACCTGGCCCTCACCGACCTGGGCTCCATCTGCACCACTGTCCCCAAAGCCATGCACAATTCCCTCTGGGACACCAGGACATCTCCTACACAGGGTGTGCTGCTCAAGTCTTTTTGTTGTTTTCTGCACTACAACAGAATTTTATCGCCTGACCATCATGTGCTATGACTGCTACATGTCCATCTACAAACCCCTGCACTACGAGACCCTCCTGGGCAGCAGAGTTTGTGCCCACATGGCAGCAGCTGCCTGGGCCAGTGCCTTTCTCAATGCTCTCATGCACACGCCAATACATTTTCCCTGCCCCTGTGCCATGCCAATGCCCTGGGGCAGTTCTTCTGTGAAATCCTACACGTCCTCAAGCTCTCCTGCTCCAACTCCTATCTCAGGGAACTTGGGCTCACTGCTGTTAGTGCCTGTTTGGTATTTGGTTGTTTTGTGTTCATTGTATTCTCCTATGTGCAGATCTGCAGGGCTGTGCTGAGGATCCCCTCTGAGCAGGGACAGCACAAAGGCTTTTCCACCTCCCTCCCTCACCTGGCTGTGGTCTCCCTGTTCCTCAGCACTGTCATGTTTGCTCACCTGAAGCTCCCCTCCATCTCCTCCCCATCCCTGGATCTGGCCCTGTCAGTTCTGTACTCTGTGCTGTCTCCAGCCCTGAACCCCCTCATCTACAGCCTGAGGAACCAGGAGCTCAAGAAAGCTCTCAGGGCACTGATGTCTGGATGCTTTTCAGCTCCCACACACTGCCTGCTTCCTTCTGTCATTGGCTCCCAGTGCACAGCATGGAAGGCCAATACTCTCTTTATTTATATTTCTTCCACTTCCGATGTTTGTTATAAATGAAATCAGCCAATTTATCAATAAAACAATTTATTGAGAAATTGAGAAAGAACAATTGAGAAAAGCCACAAGCAAAGTCAGTGCCGAGACTGGGGATCGACACTGGGTGAACCTCAGACACGGCCTCTATTGCACAGAGCCCCCACAGTTCGCAAAGTGTGCACTGTGCAGCAGATTTTTATACAGTGTTTCGCTGTCCAGTAGTGATCTCAGTTCTTTGTATCCCTTGTTCGAGATACATATTCATGTATCTTCATTTTCCTGCTGCCGGTCTGTTGAGTGGATTTCCGAGAAGGGAGATGCCCATGAGTGGATTTACTGGAACCTGGCATTGGGATTCACCACCTTGTTGATACTGATAAGATTCATATCAGTTGTTAATCGCTGGGTCGTTGGTAGACCCATCAACAGTGAGGGCCCATCTCCTCCCAGCTGCACCCTTCTTTCTTCTGCTAATGTTGTTTTCATGGGTGCTGGCAGCGATGTCACAATCTGTAAGAGTGGCTTTGGGCATGGTTTGAAGGGCATGACTTCTGAGGTGCTTGTGAGTTTGGTTTAAGGTTACAGTTATGTTTTGACATACATGATTTTACAAAATATATTTACAATAAAACCATTTACAAAATTATTTACATCATTTACCACAAGGCTTTGCCCAAACTGGGGCCATGCTGAAGGCAAAGGCCAAGGCAGGGCTCTCACTTGTGCTGCCAGTGCCATGGAAGGCCCCATGTAGGCAGAGCAAAGCTTGCAGTTGGAGTGTGCCATCTGCAGGGTCTTTTCCAAGCTCAATGACTCAGAGCTTTAACTGTGGCTCAGCATGGAGTCAAGGTTCAAAGGGAATGATCCTCAAGGGTGCCTTCCAAGATGGATAGCTATGAGATTGCCAAGGGAGGGCAGCTGATAAGAGAGACAAAAAAAAGACCAAGGGAAGTTCATTGAAGAAGATTCACTCCAAGGCTGCCACTCTGACTGGCTGAGCTGGGGTGGGGACAAAGAGTGGGGCTGGCCTGGCTGTGGTGCACTGTGACACCTGTGACATCACGGGGGACCTGTCACAATGGGGGCAGCTATCAAAGGCCCCAGCAGGTAACGCTGGCCCTGTATTGCTTGGGCAAGCGGTGAGTGCACACGTGGTGGGGAGGCTGGGCTGGGGACAAGGGCCGGGGCAGAAAGGCTGCATCCAGGGTTGGGTTCTCCTTCTGCATGCAGAGACAGCCCCTGATGGCAGAGCCTTGGGCAGGGCACCGTGCTGCTGCTGCTGCTGCTGCTGCTGCTGCTGCTGCTGCTGCTGCAGCTGCTTGGGATGTGGGACAGGCCTCGCTGCTTGCCAGCTCTCTAGGGCCCTGTCCTTCCTGACTCCAGATCCCTGACATTGCTGCCCCTGCTGTCCCTACTGACAGCTGCCTCCCTCCCAGTGCCACTCAAGGCCTTCTCTCCCTCCTCCTGCAGACCATGGATACCTGGGTACTGTGGTTCTTGCTCTTGCAAAGTGTACTCCAGTACCCACAGCCCGTGGGTGATGGATTGGACGAGGCAACACGACTGCGAATGGAGGCGCGTGCAAAGCTCCAGGAAGAGCAGAAGATCTGTCTGGAGCGGGAAGTGGAGCAGCTGGCCCTGATGAAGCAGAGTGTTGGGGTCTGGGGGGACCTGTTCTGGTCTGCCTTGCAGCCCTGGCAGGTCTGGCCTCTGGCTGGGCTCCTGCTCCTTCTCTTGGCCCTGTGGAATATGTGGAGGAAAAGGAGCCTGAGGAGAGCAGAGCATGAAGAAGGAAATGGTGCTGCAAATGAAGAGGATGGTATTGGAAATGAAGCTGGCAATGATGCTGCAAATGCAGCAAACAACGAGGTTGGAAATGAAGTCAATAATCATGATCTTGACGATCTCTTTGGAAGAATGGTGATGGAGCGCATCCAGTGGCCTGTTCAGGACCTGCAGAAAGGCTGCCAGTGGACAACCAGCCTGATGAACAAATTCACGATTTACTCTCGACATGTCTTGTCCAACAGTTTCTACCCAGTCCTGAAACGAGCCATCGGGGTGGGCAGTGCCTTCGAAGGTTGGAGTCCCCGTGAGCAGGATGTTGTGTACCAGGTGCTGGTACCCATGACTCCTCCCCGAGGGCACAGCTTCCACCTGGAGCTGGACACTGCAGGGCAGAGGCACATGAGGAACTTCCGCATCCGCGTGCAGCAGGAGTGCACCTGCACGAGTGAGCAGCAGGGTAACAACATGCTGTGCTTCCTGCACCACCCCGAGGAGGAGCTGAGGGAGTCTCAGGATCCCAGCCTCCTTCACACCCTGTGCATGGGCTCCTACCTCGACGTGGAGAAAACTGCCCGCTGGTTCTGCCAACTGCTGAGAGCAGTCTGGCCGGCTTTGCCTCAGGCACACAACTGGCATTTAGTGCTGTTGCCCTCCAGACGCTCCTGCCAATTCAAGGTGAACAGTGGCAGAGAAAGCCACCGGATCGAGGTGCTCTTTGGGGTGCGGCAGGGCAACTCCGACGTCTTTGTCGGCAGCGAGCCCAGGCCAGGCCACATCTCAAGCACAACCTGGCCGGAGACGTACGCCGTGGCAGAGGTGAAGTTCTTCAAGTACATCGCCAGGCAGGCACCTCCTGACAGCTTGCACCTCAAATGCCTGCAGTTCTTCACCCGTCTGCAGCTGGGCATAGGCTTTTCCACCTATACCATGAAGACCATCGTTATGCACCTCCTGAGCATCGCGCCCGTGTCACAGTGGCGCAGGAGACATTTTGTGAGGCGGCTGATCCATATCAGCGAGAGCCTGCGCACATGTGTGGAAATGAGACACCTCAATCACTTCATTGTAGGCAACCAGAGGCTTCCTGAGGAGATCAGTTTGCCCCCAGATGTCGCAATGGCTGGGAGCTGCAATCTCTTCCATGACCTGGTGATGGATCCGGTTGCCCACTCCCAGGCCATGAGTCAATACCTGGATCTGCATCGGTGGCTCACACGAATCATTAACAATGAGCAGTGAGAGAGGTTCCTCTGCACAGACGGTGCTTGTGAGGCTCACCCCTGGTGGCAGAGAACCACCTGAGAACACATGGGAAAAGAGGGCAGAACGTGTGATACAGAGAGGGAAGGGAAAACACTGCCCAGCAGCTTAATGCCATCAGCAGCAGCAGTGTCATCTCAGCAGTCTCCCCAGCCCTGCATCCAACGATGGATCCAGGTTGGCTCCAAAGTTGAAGGACCATGCAAGAGGAAATACCAATATTCCTTCTTTTGCTCTCTGGGGTCCGTATGGAGAGCCTACAGCCAGGGGAGAAGCTGACCCAGACCGGAGCGTGTAGCACATGGAGAAGGCACGGCTCCATCGGCAGCGGCAGCTGCTGCCACGCCTTTCCTCTAGAGCAAAAGCACACCTGGGGAGCCCAGCCTGGTGTAGCTGAAGAGGCCGTGGCCAGGGCACTTGTGAGACAGTCCCGTTACCAGCAGAACTGGGACTACCCCCACCTCTTTCTAGGAGTCCATTTTCCCTCTGAGAGCTTCACCTTGTGCCAAGATGCCGATCTCAGAGTCCCAGACGAGTGAATGTTGGGAAGGACCAGCGGTGGGATCATCTGGTTCAGGGCTGCTCCAGCAGGGCCTTCCTGATGTGCATTGCAAAGGATTGGCTTCGGATGGGTCCTGACCATCTGCGCCCAGGGAGACTCCACCATCTCTGGGCAATGCCTGGAGTCACTCCATGGATGTTGTGTCTCCGTTGCCTCGGAAGGGAAACCTTTAGGTCAGAATTGTACAACTGTGCTGCAGCTGACCTGAAATGTTGTAGATATAAGAATCTAGATTTTTATTTCATATCCTTATCCATATTGTGTATACATATTATATACTATAAGGCTTATCAAGTATGATATCAAAAAGTAAATTATTAAAAAGCCAATATACTAATATAAATAATATCAGAGATACAAAATAGGTTGCTATTAATATAGCATTAGAGAAATGATTATGAAGAGTTGAATAGGTAGTTATGTTTAAACAATACAATATAGGACATATATAATGTCCCTATTTGTTGTGAGACATATTAATTCCCTTAGTGCATTTATATCCGGAAAGATTTTTATGCAATAGATCTATTTCTATCATATATAAGATATTTGTGACATATGTAACATATATCTATCATATATACATATAGGTTATTATCTTTTTGTATACAAGTAAAGCCAGAGATCGTGTCTCTGTCTCTTGGGGACACATAAGTATGTTCTGTAGTTTGGGCATTTACGAGTGGCAAGCTGGAAACTGCTTTGCTCTTGAGTCAATAAATTACGATATTCCAGAATCTGGATTGTGCAAGACTTTATTGATCTCTAGCAGACCCAGAGTATTGGCAAACCTCACAAGGTGTGAATCTGAGCTTGTGAACTCTGTCCTTGAACTCAGCCAAACTGACAATGCTGAATTGGCTCTAAGCAGAAATTAAGCCCGGCTGCCCCAGGCCCCTGTGATGACAGAATGACAGAAGAGCTTGGCTTGGAGGGATCCCTAGAAATGGTCGTTCTTCCAGCTCTGCTGCCAAGGGCAGGGACACCTGCCACTCGGCCGCGTTGCTCCAAGTCCCGTCCCAGCCGGCCTGGAAACACTGCCAGGGACCCAGGGGCAGCCACAGCTGCTGTGGGCAGCGTGGGCCAGGGCCTCAGCAGCCTCAGAGGCAGGAATTCCTTCCACATCTCGAGGCTCACCCTGCCCTCTGTCAGAGGGAAGCCACTGGCCCTGGTGCTGTCCCTGCAGGCCACAGCTGGACTGTGGGACCTCCCAGCAGGCAGGGGCGAAACAGCTCCAGTGCAGCAAAAAACCCCACAGCAGCACGAGAGGCATGGTGGGGGCCAGGCAGCAGCAGCCCAGCTCCCAAACACGGCAGGGAAAGGGCTCCCCAGGATTTCTCACTGGCGCTGGCAGGAACCTGGGTCCGGGCTGTGCAGAGGGGAGCAGCCCCCAGTGGGAAATGGGGTGTTCCCGGGTCCTGGCAGGCACGCGCTGGCTCTGGGCTTTCAGACAGCAGAGCGGCAAAAAAAGCCAAGCTGGCAAGCTCAGTCACAGTGCCCAAGCAAAAGAAACCAAAAAGAAGCAGGCAAAACCCACAGGAACAGCAGGATCCCCAGACAGAGATACCGGCTGTGTGTGCCCAGTCGAACAGGAAAGGGCTGCCTCTCACCCCAACCTCAGCTCCCTCTGCAAACCCTGGCTTGACTCCCATTCATCACAACAGCCCCAGAGCCAGGGAGGATGGGGAGTGGGGCGGGGACAGCCACCAGCCCTGGGCACAAAACAAAACCCCAGAACGGTATGGGATAATGAACCATCCCCAAGACACCGTGGTTTGCAGGGAGCTGCAGTGTGGCACGGCCCCAGCTGTGCCTGGGAGTGCTCACTTTGGAGAAGGTGTCGGTCCTGGCTGGCACAGGGAGCTGCAGCGTGTGGGGAATTATCCCTTCTGGCCTCCTGGCCCAGAGGTCCCCCAGGTACCAGCCCTGCCTCGCACTGGTGATGCCGCTGTCACCTGCACAGGTGAGGACTTGGGTGGAGAGGGAGAGGTGTCACCAAGTGTGTGTCAGGGAAGGAGAGAGAGGCGGGGCTGGTCTGGGTATGGGGACAGAAGGGATGGTGGCACTATGAGCAGGGTGTTCTTGTGGCCTCTCCTCTGGCTGCTGAGAGTGCAGGATCTCTGACCCACCCACTCATGGAACTGTGACACTGTGGGGTCTTGTGCAACCAAGGATCCATTGTAACACTGCGGAACCTTGTGGAACCAAAGGGTCATTGTCACACTGCAGGGCCTCGTGGAACCAAGGAGATCAGTGTCATACTCCATTTGATCATAAATCTGACAGGGATAAGCTTAATGTGTCTTTAAAAACTGGCTGTGTGAATCTCCTTGTGGATAAGGCCAGAAACTTGTCTATAGGAAATAATGAGAGAACCCATTAATTTTAGAAAGCTTTACTGTGGGAGTCCAGGGCATTCCTTTGGATACCCTGGACAGACAGAAACCTGCACAGGGGGGTTTGAAACCTGTACAGGGGGATCTGGGATCTGTACAGGGGGCTTGGAGACCCTGGCACAGAGCCCAGGAAGGCACTGGCTTTGACTTTAGTCCATGGGACAAACTTCCAACACTGAGAGAGGAATTGCAAGCCACAAAAGTGTAATAAAGAGTAGTGTAGTGTTTCATATTTGGGTTTTTAGAATAGGGGTGAATGGGGACAAGAGGGAGGATTCTGGGTGGTGCCCTGGGGTCTTCTTCTTCTTCGTCTCCATCTTCTGCTGTGACGGTGGCACAAAGTAGTTCAAGGAGATTGGGTCAGCATAGAAATGACCTGTTTAGTACAGAATGTAGATATTGGTGTGAAATTGTCAATAATTGATATGTACTAATCTGTATAAGAGATGGAGTCTTCGCCTGATGCCCATGCTGTGAAGACCTTGGCTGAGCTCAGAGCAGAAAGAAATGATAAGAAATAATAAAAACACGAGAAACCTTGAAAACTGAACATCTGAAGACTCCATTTTGTTCCTGTGTCTGGCTTGGGGCTTTTCAGAGGGCAAATGACTCTAAACCACCCAAATCTCAGGAAACCAGCCAAACCTGAGAAGCAGGGACCTGGCAGGGTCCTGCGAAGCCATGGAGAGAGGAGCCCACGCTGGAGCAGGGTCCTGGTAGGACTTGTGAGCCCATGGAAGAGTGACCCACGTTGCAGCAGTTTGTGAAGAACTGCTGTCCAGGAGATGAACTCATGTTGGAGAAGTTCATGGAGAAGTGTCCCTGGGAAGGACTCCTGGCACAGCAGGGGAACAACTCCTCTCCCTGAGCAGCAAGAGAAAACGTGATAAACTGACCAGAACCCCCATTCCCTGTCTCCCCGCACCCACTGGGGGAGCAGGGGGAGATGGGAAGGAAGGAGGGAGGGACAGAAGGTGTTTTTAAAGCTTTATTTTACTTCTCACTATCCTGCTCTGATTTTGATAGCATTAAATTCAATTAATGTCTCTAATTTCAAACCTGGTTTGCCCATGATGGCATGTGCTGAGTGATCTGTCCCAGTCCTTATCTCAAGCCATGAAAGCTTCATTCTGTTTTCTCTCTCCTGTCCATCTCTGCAGGGGAGTGAGAGAGCAGCTTTGGTGGGTGCCTGGCATCCAGCCAGGGTACACTGACTGCAGTTCCTCTCCTTCATTCTGTCTTTCTTTCCAGAGGTCCCAGTGCAGAGGTTGAGTGGGGCTTTGATGGAGGGAGTGAAGGTGGCGGGGAGTAGCGGGGACAGGAGGCACAGGGATGTGGGACAGGCATCAGAGGGGCGCAGGCAGCTGGCAGGGGGCAAGGCCTGTCCCCCTGGCCCTGCAGCAGCCCCGTGCCCTGCCCAAGGCGCTCCCAGCAGGGGCTGGGCCCCAGAGGCAGGGGCAGAGCCCAGTCCCGGGGGCGGCGTTTCTGCCCCGACCCCCATCCAGCCCAGCCTCCCCCGTGTGCGCAGTGACCGCTGGCACGGGCTGCACTGGGCAGCGTGACCTGCTGGGGACATTGAGAGCTGCCCCCACGGTGACACTGCCCTTGGGATTTCACAGGCACCAAACAAATCACAGCCAGCCCTGCCCCTTGTCATGTCCCAGGCACTTGAGAGCATCACAGCCAGCCCTGCTCCCTGTTATGTCACAGGCCTTATGCGTGTGCTCTTCCCAGATGTGGGAAGGGCTTCTCACAGAGCTCTCACTTGACCCAACACCAACGGAGGCACCACTGAGGGGAGCCCTGGGAGTGCCCTGAGTGCAGGAAGAGCTTCGTGCGCTGCTCCAGCTCCATCCCCCATGGGTGGATCTGCGCTGGATGATCCCCAGGGACCCCCGTTGGGCAGAGCCCTGGTGATCCGTGGTGCCGGTGATCCATGTTGGGAAGACACCTGGCTGGCGACTCCACATCCTCCTGGTTCCCCTTGCCGGGATTTTCTTTTCATTTCTCTTTATCCTTTCAAACACCTAAAACCAGGGTAAAAATAAAGATTTTGAACTAAGACCTGGATGAGAACATGGGGGGATCTTCCAGGGGATGTGGGGGATGCTGGGTGTGAGGGAGTTGAGGGTTCCTGGCAGGGACTTGGGGGTTGCTCAGGGCTTAATGCTCCCCAGGCCGAGCGGCTCCGGGAGCGCTGGGAGACCCTGGGACAGGTTCTGGGGCAGCTGATCAAGGACCCCCTGCCCCGGACGCGTCCCCATGTCCCCCCATCCAAACTTCTGGTGCTTCTTGTAGTGGATGCCCCCCTCTACGCTGTTACCCCATAACCTCCGCCCGTTCCCAAGTCCCCCTTATCCCAGATTCGTCCTGCTCCCATCCCAGTCAGCAACCCATCTGGGGTCCCTGACCCATACTGTCCGTCCCTGTCCCCATTCCCGCTCCCTGTCCCCATTCCCGCTCCCTGTCCCCTCTCACCGGACGCCGCCGCCATCGCTCCGATCTCCCCCTCCCGCCCTCACCTGACCGGGGAAACCCCGCGCTGCTCCCGCCCACCAATCACAGCGCGCGATCGCTCCTCTATTTGCATAACCACGCCCTCTGGTTTGGCCCCGCCCAGCGCCGGCTGCAGCCGCGTCCGGGCGCTGTTTCCTCCCAGTTCCCTCCCAGCGCTCCCAGTAAGAGCCAGACTGGGAGGGAAAGCGCTCCCAATTCCTTCCCGCTGCTCCCAGGATCGCTCCCGGTGCCGCGCGGAGCGGGGCCGCTTTGGAACCCCCCAGGGCAGAGCGCTGCTGCTTTTGGGTGTCGGCAGCGCCCGGGCCGGGCTGGGAGCGGAGGAGGAGCGGGAGGAAGAGGAGGGACAGAGGAGGAGGAGAAGCAAAGGGAAAGAGAAAGAAGCGGCAGGAAGAGGAGGAGCAGGAACAGGAGGGACAGAGGAGGAGGAAGAGAAAGAGAAGGAATAGGAGGAAGAGCAGCAGCAGGAACAGCACGTGGTTCTCCGCTCGCCCGCTCCGGCCGCATCTCCCCCGGCTCCGGCAGCATCGCCCCCTCCGGAACCCGCAGGTGAGCGGGGAGGGGGAGTTCGCCCCAAATCCATCGGGGGGACTCCGGCAGGGATTTTTTTCGGGGCAGGGGGTGTTTGGATCTTGCAGGACCCCAAAGTCGAGCCGGAAATGGCCCTGGAGGGATCTTGCCGGGTCCCACGTGGCGATGGCCCAGTCCCGGCGGGCAGAGGGGCGATATCGGGTTTGGGGATCTCCGGGAGAGCCGGGGGGGAACGCGGGAGCCCCGGAGCGGGGAGAGCGCAGAGGGGCGATCCCAGAACCGCGGTAGCCCCGGCAGCCTGGAGGGGTGGGGGAGCCTGGAGATGAGCGGGGTCCGGGCCCCCCGAGGCTGAAAGGGGCGCTGACTTGTGCAGCTGCACTTGGGCAGCGGGACCATCAAACCCAACGTGCTCAATCCGTGTTTTTCTCCCCAAACCAGGCTTTCCCATTCCCAAACCTTGGCCCATTGCAGAACAACAAGGCCGTGAGGAAGAGGAAGATGTCCCGTGAGCCCCAGGCAGGTGAGGAGGAAGTCACTGCCCCTTTCCCCCTCTCTCCTGTTCCATCTCCCAGCCCAGCCTGGACCCCGGCTGCAGGACAATCCCGCTGCCGATACCGTCCTGCCAGGGATGCACTGGGGGGATCTGCTTCCCCTTCTCTCTGGCACTGGGGTAAATCCCATCCTCTCCTTCTCCTTCCTCCCCCAGACAAGGAGCTGAGCACGGAGAGCAGGGAGGACAAATCCCCACAGCAGAACCTCGTGGAAGAGGCCGTTTTGAGTGGCTCCATGGCGCAAGAATCCAACGGGGAGGAAAAGCCCCGGAGATCCCACACGAGGAGGGGCTGCAAATGCAGATCACGGGGATCCCAGGAGGAGAGATCCACCCTGGGCCAGGGAGGTGGCCGGAGGACAGAGCTGGGGGTCCCCAAGGAGCTTCACAACACGGAGAAGCCCCACAAATGCTCAAAATGTGAGAAGAGCTTCAGGTGGAAATCCGAACTGATCCACCACTGGAGAATCCACACTGGGGAGAGGCCCTATGAGTGTGACCAGTGCAGGAAGAGGTTTCACACCAGCTCTGATCTCCTCAGGCACCAGCGGATTCACACAGAGGAGAGGCCCTTCTGCTGCCCCGACTGCGGGATGAGCTTCAACCGCAACTCCACCCTCATCACCCACCGGCGCATCCACACTGGGGAGAAGCCCTACAAATGTGGGGAGTGTGGGAAGAGCTTCAGGTCAAGCTCCAAGGTGATCAAACACTAGAGATGCCACACAGGGGAGAGGCCATACAAGTGTACGGAGTGTGGGAAGAGCTTCAGCAGGAGCTCTGATCTGGTTACCCACCAGATGATCCACACCTGTGAGAGGCCATACGAGTGTGACCAATGCAGGAAGAGGTTTCAGACCAGCTCCAATCTCATCAAGCACCAGCGGATTCACACTGACGAGAGGCCCTTCCGCTGCCCCGACTGCAGGATGGGCTTCAAGTACAACTGCACCCTCATCAAGCACTGGCGCATCCACACCGGGGAGAGGCCCTACGAGTGTCCTGAGTGTGGGAAGAGCTTCAGACACAGCTCTAACTTGACCCAACACCAACGGAGCCACCACTAAGGGAAGCCCTGTGAGTGCCCCGAGTGCAGGAAGAGCTTCGTGTGCTGCTCCAGCTCCATCCCCCATGGGTGGATCTGCATTGGATGATCCCCAGTCACCCCCAGTGAGCAGAGCTCCGGTGATCCGTGGTGCCGGTGATCCGTGTTGGGAAGACACCTGGCTGGGGCTCCACATCCTCCTGGCTCCCTGTGGGCACCTGGACACATCCACACACCAACATCAGAAATCCATTGTGGAAAGCGGATTTGTTAACTTCTGACCTCAGAAAAATCTCACTTTTTGCATCTTCTGGTGCCATCAAGCAACACTGGATGGCCTTGGCAGTCTTTTCCAACATAAATCCATCATTTCAATTCTCTCAGGCACACCGGCATCTTCCACAGAAAACAGGGACGGACTGGGTCAAACCCCACAATTTTGGAGACAGTGGGGTGGAAACCCCTTCCAAAAAAGGTTCTTCCCACCCACCCAAGCACATGGATGCTCTGCCAGCAGGAACACATAAATCCTTTTGTTTTGGCCTTGAAATGAAAAGGTTTCTGTTCATCCCTTTGAAAGCCCTGAAATTGGGCTAAAAATAAAGATGTTGAACTAAGGCATGGATGGGGACATGTTGGGGACAATGCCATGGGTGGGGCCATGAGGGAACATGGGCATGGGTGGGGACATTGGGGACATGAACTGGAGCAGCAGCATCAATGCCACCACCTTTGCCACAACAGTGTCACCAGCACCTTCATCTCAGCCATGGCAAAGTGCTGCCCGATGCAGTTCCTGCCACCATGTTCCCAGTGTCACCACCGTGGTGTCCCACCGAAAGTCAACCCCACCAGGGTGGGACAGGGAACTTGTTCTGCTGGGGACAAGTGGCCTGGAAGCGAGTGACAGCCACCAGGGTGTCCCAGGGCTACTGCACTCAAGGGACCCCAACCACTCCTGCAGACAGGCTGGGGACAGGGCAAGGGTCGGTGTCACCTGTGGGGTCACATGGCCCTGCAGTGGGTGTCACCAAAGGTGTCCTGGTGGCAGCATCCCAACAGCTGTGGTGACATTGTCCCCTGATGAGCATCCTGGTGGCATCGTGTCCCCTCCCTCCGTGTGTCTCCAGCCCCTCCCGTGGCTCCATCACCCCTCTGTGTGTGCCTGTCCCTGTCCCCTGTGTCCCTGTCCCTCGCCCCCAGTGGGGCCACAGTCCCTGAGGTCCCAGGCCCTGTACTGCAGGGTGTCCCCATGTTCTGCAGGGTGTCCCCCTGTCCCTCAGGATGTTCCCGTGGCTGCTCCTGACCCTGAGCATCTTCACCCATCCTGTCACAGGTAGGGACATCCCACGACACCCTGTGACACTCCATGACATCCCATGACACCCTTAGTCCTTTGATTTTGGGTCCTTCTTCCCCCCATTTTGGGTCCTTTCCCCCTGTTTTAGGTCCCTTTGCCCTATTTTGGATCTCTTACCTCATTTCCCATCCTTTCCCCCAATTTTGGGTGCCCTTCCCTTGACTTTGACACATTTTTGTGTGCATCCCTTCTCCTCCAACCCTCACTCCCCACCCCCTGTCCCCCCAGGTGTGTCACCAGCTGTGTCCCCAACTGTCCCCATGTACCCCATGGACTCGGTGCTCGCCATCCTGGATGCCCTCAAGTCCTCAGCCCAGGCCTGTGGATCTCCTCTTCCAGGAGATCCAGAGCTGGCCTAGGTTCCTGGGGACATTGGTGGCAGCGGGGTGGGTGGCCTGGTGAGGTTGGTGGGAGGGGGCTTGGGGTCATCTTGGGACTGACCATGGCTCTTGTCCACTCTGCAGTGAGGAGCAGCCCCAGCTGGGGAGCTTGGGATGGAGGGGGGCAAGGAGAGGTTGGACACTGGTCTGGATGGACTCCAGAGCCATGGATCCCACTCTGCATGGACACTGGTCTGGATGGACTCCAGAGCCACCAGCTGGACTCTGGTCTGGATGGCCCCTGGCCCTGCAGCCCCCCAGCCTGGCCAGCCCCCAGCCCAGATGGCCACCAATCTGGCCACACCCCAGCCCACCCCACTGGCCCACCAGCCCATCCCAGTAGCCCCAACCCCAAACCCCCCCAAAATAAACCCAGTTCCAGAACATCAGCTCTGGGTGGTCCCTGCAGAGCGAGGGGGAAACTGAGGCACGGGCTGGGGGTGTCTGGGGTGACAGGAGAGGACTTCATGACCCACCCTGGAGACCCCCAAACAAGCACCCACTCCCCAAATTGTCACCGCAGCATCCCAGGACCCCTCAGCTGTCACATCCAGGGGACTCCAGGAGCCACCGTGACCCCACAGTCCCTTCCAGGGGTGACCTGCGGTGTCTCCCTGGTGTCACTGGTGCATCCACAGTGGGAGAAGTGACATCACCTCCCAGAGGGGGAGGAGGAAGAGGAAGAGGAAGAGGAAGAGGAAGAGGAAGAGGAAGAGGAAGAGGAAGAGGAAGAGGAAGAGGAAGAGGAAGAGGAAGAGGAAGAGAAGGAGGAGGAGGAGGAAGAGAAGAGGTGAGGGTGTGACTCAAACTCCTGCCTGCTCACATTGGGAATCCCCTACAGGAACCGGGGCCGAGTGTGGGCGCAGCAGCGGAGGTACCTTGGGGGACTGGGGGTGGGGACACAGGGACAGTCCCCAAAGTCCCCAGGGTCCCCTCGGGGGATGCAGCGTGCAGGGGGTGCAAGGTAGCAGAGCATCCTCAGTGGGATATGGGGAGGTGGAAGTCGTAGGGGTGACCCCAAAAATGTTGTCACTCCCCCACTTTGGGGCGCTGGTGACAAGTTGGGTTAGTGCAGACACAACCTCCACATTCAGGGTGGGAATACTTACAGGGTCTCCCACCTCTTAATTTGACTGATCCTGAAATAACTTGGGAATATGGAAACAGTGAGTGGATAGAGAATATGGGATGGGGATTTGTAGTAAAGCACCCCACACCTGAGGAAGTGTTTTCCATATAGGGAAAGGTTTGACTCACACCTTGTATTTCTTATAAGGTAAAGGACTGAGAAACTTCTTTGCTGTTCTGACAGTAATTGGCTCAATGCCAAGAGAAGCACCTGTTGGACTCTGTTGCTGTTCTTCAAATCCTGTACCTCTTTCTATTAGCAGTTTGCCAGTGAAACACTCTTCGATCGTTAAGTAGATAAGAGAGAGAACAAAGGGGCTTGGGGCACTTTCGGGGTGTTGTAGCAGGTGTATGGGACCTGTCCCTATACTGAGCTTGGCTTTGTTCTTTGTTTTGTATTATTTTCTTTCTTTTATTAAACCTTTTTGATTTTTCAAGACATACTCGACCATGCTGTCTCGCTAATTGATTTAAGCCATTTCTCTGCAAGGGCCGGACCCTCAGAGGTACTGGGAACCCCAACAGGGATCAGTGTTCCAAAGGGTTCCAGTGAAACACATCGGGGGCTGCGAGCTCTGCAGCTGGGCCTCCCCTGGGCTGCTGCAGCCCAGGGCCCAAAGGCTGGAGCTGCAGCCTTGCTCCTGTCTCAGGAACAGGAGCCTCCTGCAGGCCCGTGTCCCCTCCATGTCCCCGGCAGGAGGGAGGGCTCTGAGGCACAGGGGGTGCTGGCAGGAGGGGCTGCTCTGGCCAGCTGGGGGCCTCTGAGAAATGCCCAAAGCCTTGTGCTCTCTGCAGCTGGCCCAGGAGAGCAGCAGGGCTGAAGGGTTCGTGTGCCACAGCCAGCCCGAGCTGGGGAGCCCTCAGGGCCCCATGCCAGAGGCGGCCCTGGGGAATGGCACCGGGAATGGGGACAGGGAAAGGGAATAATACTGGGAATGGGGACAGGGACCAAGAATTGGACCAGGAATACCGGACTGGGACTACAAATGGAGAGAGGGACTGGAAATGAGAACAGGGATTGGGAATGGGGACGGGGACTGGGAATGGGACTAGAAATACAAGACAGGGACTTGGAATGATACACAGAATGGGGACAGAGACCAAGATTGGACCCAGGAGTACTGGACTGGGAATGGGATAGGGAATACGGGACTGGGACTGGGAATAGAGACAGGGACCAGGAATGGGACTGGGAATACGGGACAGGGACCGCGAATGGAGACAGGGACCAGGAATGGGACTGGGTATTCGGGAGTATTCTCGGGAATACGGTAATACAGGAATATGGGATCGGGGATGAGAAAATGGAAACAGGACAGAGAACATGGAAACAGAAACCAGGAAGAGAATATGGGATATGGATTAGGAAGATGGGACCAGGATTGGAAACAGGAATATGGGAATGGGACAGGGAATACAGCAATGGAAATGTGGGACCTGCAGCGGGACCAGGAATATGAGAATGGGAACAGGGCAAGGACTATGGGACTGGGAATATGGGAACAGCAAACAGAGAATACTAGACAGGGACAGGGAATGAGACTGGGAATGGGACCCGGACCGGGATGGGAGCAGGACAGGACCGTGAATGGAATGACACAGGAACGGGTGGGGGGCTGGGAGGTGACAGTGGGGAGAGTGGGATCCTAGACAGTGGACATTGGGAACCGGGAAAGGGGGACAGTTCCAGGGCAGGGGGTCCTTGATCAGCTGCCCCAGAACCTCCACCAGGGTCTCCCAGAGCAGCCGGAGCTGCTCAGCCTGGGGAGCCCAAAGCCCTGAGCAACCCCCAAGTGTCTGCCAAGAACCCTCAATTCCCTCACACCCAGCATCTCCCACATCCCCTGCAAGATCCCCCTATGTCCCATTCCACATCTTTGTTCAAAATCTTTATTTTTACCTTGGTTTGGGGAGTTTTGAAAGGATAAAGAGAAATGAAAAGAAAATCCCAGCAAGGGGAACCAAAAGGCTGTGGAGTCTGCCTGCCATGTGTCCCTGGGGATCATCCAGCACAGATCCTCCCATGGGGGATGGAGCAGTGCACAAAGCTCTTCCTGCACTTGGGGCACTTGCAATGCTTTCCTCAGTGGTGGCTCCGTTGGTGTCTGGTCAAGGCTGAGCTGTGTCTGAAGCTCTTCCCACACTCAGGACACTCGTAGGGCCTCTCCCCGGTGTGGATGCGCCGGTGCCTGACGAGGGCAGAGTTTCGCTTGAAGCCCTTCCTGCAGTCAGGGCAGCGGAAGGGCCTCTCATCCGTGTGAATCCGCTGGTGCAGGAGGAGATCAGAGCTGGTCTGAAACCTCTTCCTGCACTGTTCACATTCGTAGGGCCTCTCCCCAGTGTGGATGTGCTGGTGCTTGATGAGGTGGGAGTTTCGCTTGAAGCCCATCCCGCAGTCGGGGCAGCGGAAGGGCCTCTCATCCGTGTGAATTCGCTGGTGCCTGAGGAGACTGGAGCTGGTCTGAAATCTCTTCCTGCACTGGTCACACTCATAGGGCCTCTCCCCAGTGTGGCTCCTCTGGTGGATGATGAGGTGGGAGCTTGACCTGAAGCTCTTCCCACACTCCCCACACTCATGGGGCCGTTCCCCTGTGTGGCTCCTCTGGTGGATGATCAGGTGGGAGCTTGACCTGAAGCTCTTTCCACACTCAGGACACTCATAGGGCCTCTCCCCACTGTGGATGCGCCGGTGGGTAATGAGGGTGGAGTTTTGCTTGAAGCTCATCCCACAGTCGGGGCAGCGGAAGGGCCTCTCATCCGTGTGAATCCGCTGATGGATGAGGAGATGGGAGCTGGTCTGAAACCTCTTCCTGCATTGGTCACACCTGTAGGGCCTCTCCCCAGTGTGGATGATCTGATGTCTGATCTGTGCAGAGCGTGAGCTGAAGCTCTTCCCACACTCCCCACATTCATAGGGCCGTTCCCCTGTGTGGATTCTCCAGTGACGGATCAGTGAGTATCTCTGTCTGAAGCTTTTCTCACATTTCAAGCACTTGTGGGGCTTCTCCCCATTGTGTAGTTGCTCAGGGACCCCCAGGTCCAAGCTCTGGCTGCATCTCTGATCACCTCCCCGGCCCAGGGTGGACCTTTCCTCCTCGGATCCCCGTGATCTGCGTTTGCAGCCCCTCCTCGTGCGGGATCTCTGGGGCTTCTCTTCCCTGTCGGATTCCTGTGCCGTGGAGCAGCTCAAAACGGTGTCTTCCATGAGGTTCTGCTGTGGACTGGACTCGATCCTCAGCTCCTTGTCTGGGGGAGGGACGACAAGGAGAGGATGGGATTTGCCTCCGTGCCACAGGGAAGGGGAAGGAGATTACCCCCAATGCATCCCCGGCAAGACGGCGTCGGCAGTGGGGTTGTCCTGCAGCCGGGGGCCAGGCTGGGCTGGGAGATGGAACAGGAGAGAGGGGGAAAGGGGCAGTGACTTCCTCCTCACCTGCCTGGGGCTCCCAGGACATCTTCCTCTTCCTCGCAGCCTCCTCGTTCTGCACCGGGTCAAGGTTTGGGAGTGGGAAAGCCTGGTTTGTGGGGAAAACACGGACTGAGCACTTTGGGTTTGATGGTCCCACTGCCCAAGTGCAGCTGCACAAGTCAGCGCCCCTTTCAGCCTCGGGGGTCCCAGACCCCGCTCATTTCCAGGCTCCTCCACCCCTCCAGGCTGCCGAGCGTTCCCCAGCTCCGGGATCGCTCCTCTGTGCTCTCCCCGCTCCGGGGCTCCCGCGTTCCCCCCCGGCTCTCCCGGAGATCCCCAAACCCGATATCGCCCCTCTGCCCGCCGGGACCGGGCCATCGCCACGTGGGACCCGGCAAGATCCCTCCAGGGGCGTTTCCAGCTCGGCTTTGGTGTCCTGCAAGATCCAAACATCCCCTGCCCCGAAAAAAACCCACCCGGAGTCCCCCCGATGGATTTGGGGCGAGCTCCCCCTCCCCGCTCACCTGCGGGTTCCGGAGGGGGCGATGCTGCCGGAGCCGGGGGAGATGCGGCCGGAGCGGGCGAGCGGAGAACCACGTGCTGTTCCTGCTGCTGCTCTTCCTCCTATTCCTTCTCTTTCTCTTCCTGCTCCTCTGTCCCTCCTGTTCCCGCTCCTCCTCTTCCTGCCGCTTCTTTCTCTTTCCCTTTGCTTCTCCTCCTCCTCTGTCCCTCCTCTTCCTCCCGCTCCTCCTCCGCTCCCAGCCCGGCCCGAGCGCTGCCGACACCCAAAAGCAGCCGCGCTCTGCCCTGGGCGGGTTCCAAAGCGGCCCCGCTCCTCGCGACACCGGGAGCGATCCTGGGAGCAGCGGGAAGGAATTGGGAGCGCTTTCCCTCCCAGTCTGGCTCTTACTGGGAGCGCTGGGAGGGAACTGGGAGGAAACAGCGCCCGGACGCGGCTGCAGCCGGCGCTGGGCGGGGCCAAACCAGAGGGCGTGGTTATGCAAATAGAGGAGCGATCGCGCGCTGTGATTGGTGGGCGGGAGCAGCGCGGGGTTTCCCCGGTCAGGTGAGGGCGGGAGGGGGAGATCGGAGCGATGGCGGCGGCGTCCGGTGAGAGGGGACAGGGATCGGGAATGGGGACAGGGAGCGGGAATGGGGACAGGGACCAGGAATGGGACGGGGAATGGGGACAGGGACCGGGAATGGGGACAGGGACCGGGAATGGGACCGGGAATGGGGGCAGGGAAAGGGAAAGGGGGCAGAGACCGGGAATGGGACGGGGAATAGGAGACAGAGACTGGGACAGGGACCAGGAATAGGGGACAGGGACCGGGAATGGGGACAGGGACGGGGAATATGCGACTAGGAGCAGGAATGGCACCGGGAATACGGGAGAGTGACCTAGAATGGGACCGAGGAATAGAGAAACAGCGAGCAGGGAGAGAATATGGCATGGGGATAAGGAAGATGGCACTAGGACTGGAAATGGGAATATAGAAACAGGACAGGGAATATAGCAATGCAAATTCAGGCCTGGCAGTGGGCTCGGCAAAGGGGCGAGGAATACGAGAATGGAAAGAGGAGACGGAATATGGGACTGGAAATATAGGAACAGCAACCAGACAGAGAATACGGAAGAGGGAATGAGACTGGGGTTGGGAGGAGGACTGGACTGGGAGTGGAGTGACACAGGAACAGGCAGGGGGCAAAGGGAGTGACAGCAGGGAGAGGGAATCCTGGACAGGGGACACCAGGAACTGGGACAGGGGGACGTGGGGACAGTTCTGGAGTCAGGGGCTCCTTGATCAGCTGCCCCAGAACCTCTGCCAGTGTCTACCAGTGCAGCTGGAGCTGCTTGGCCTGGGGAGCCCAGAGCCCTGAGCAACCCCCAAGTCCCTGCCAGGAACCCTCAACTCCCTCCCATCCAGCATCCCCCACAGCCCCTGCAGGATCCCCCCATGTCCCCATCCACGTCTTTGTTCAAAATCTTTATTTTTACCCTGGTTTTGGGTGTTTTGAAAGGACAAAGGGAAATGAAAAAAAAAACCAAGCCAGGGGAACCAGGAGGATGTGGAGCTCCCAGCCAGGTGTCTTCCCAACACGGATCACCAGCACCAAGAATCACCAGGGCTCTGCCCACCGGAGGTCCCTGGGGATCATCCAGCATGGATTCTTCCATGGGGGATGGAGCTGGAGCAGCGCACGAAGCTCTTCCTACACTCGGGGCACTCGAATTGCTTCCCTTGAAGGTGGCTCCGTTGGTGTTTGGTCAAGGCTGAGCTCTGTGAGAATCTCTTCTCACACTTGATACACTCATAGGTCCTGTGACATAACAGGGAGCAGGGCTGGCTGTGATGCTCTCGAGTGCCTGGGACATGACAAGGGGCAGGGCTGGCTGTGATTTGTTTGGTGCCTGTGAAATCCCAAGGGCAGTGTCACCGTGGGGGCAGCTCTCAATGTCCCCAGCAGGTCACGCTGCCCAGTGCAGCCCGTGCCAGCGGTCACTGCGCACACGGGGGAGGCTGGGCTGGACGGGGGTCGGGGCAGAAACGCCGCCCCCGGGACTGGGCTCTGCCCCTGCCTCTGGGGCCCAGCCCCTGCTGGGAGCGCCTTGGGCAGGGCACGGGGCTGCTGCAGGGCCAGGGGGACAGGCCTTGCCCCCTGCCAGCTGCCTGCGCCCCTCTGATGCCTGTCCCACATCCCTGTGCCTCCTGTCCCCGCTACTCCCCGCCACCTTCACTCCCTCCATCAAAGCCCCACTCAACCTCTGCACTGGGACCTCTGGAAAGAAAGACAGAATGAAGGAGAGGAACTGCAGTCAGTGTACCCTGGCTGGATGCCAGGCACCCACCAAAGCTGCTCTCTCACTCCCCTGCAGAGATGGACAGGAGAGAGAAAACAGAATGAAGCCTTCATGGCTTGAGATGAGGACTGGGACAGATCACTCAGCACATGCCATCATGGGCAAACCAGGTTTGAAATTAGGGACATTAATTGAATTTATTGCTATCAAAATCAGAGCAGGATAGTGAGAAGTAAAAGCTTTTAAAACACCTTCTGCCCCGCCCTCGCTCCTTCCAGCTCTACCTCTTCCCCCAGTGGGTGCAGGGAGACAGGGAATGGGGTTCTGGTCAGTTCATCACATCTTTTCTCCTGCTGCTCAGGGAGAGGAGTTGTTCCCCTGCTGTGCCAGGGGTCCCTCCCAGGGACACTTCTGCATGAACTTCTCCAACATGAGTTCATCTCCTGGACAGCAGTTCTTCACCAACTGCTGCAACGTGGGTCACTCTTCCATGGGCTCACAAGTCCTACCAGGACCCTGCTCCAGCGTGGGCTCCTCTCTCCAGGGGTTTGCAGGTCCCTGCCAGGTCCCAGCTCCAGCACAGGTTTCTCATGGGGTCACAGCCTCCACTCAGGCATCCCCCTGCTCTGGCACGGGCTCCTGCAGGTGCTGCAGGTGCATCTGTGCACTCTGTGCCCTCCATGGGCTGCAGGGGCCCAGCTGCCTCAGCAGGGACTGCACCACGGAATCTCAGGGCAATCAGCTCCAGCAGCTGCAGCAGCTCCTGCCCCTCCTCCTGCCCTGCCCTGGCTGTGTGCAGAGTTGTTCCTCTCCCATGTTCTCCCCCTGCTCTTCCCTGGTCACAGTCACAACTACACCATAAACGATTTTCTCAAATCTGTTATCCCAAAGGTGTTCCCACCATTTCTGCCTGGCCCAGCCTTGGCCTGTGGCCGGTCCGTCCTGGAGCCGGCTGGCGTTGCCTCTGCGGGACATGGAGGAGCAGCTGCTTCCAGCAGCCTCTCACAGAAGGTGCTCCTCAAGCCCTCCTTGCCAACACCTGGCCATGCAAACCTGGTATAAGTCTGGCAGGGTTTTTATTGCCACTATGAACTCTTGTTATTGCTATTGTTGAGACACTAATTTTGAAGACTTTAAAAAGGTAAGGTTATCGACAACAATATATTGCTGATTTAGCTGGAAAAAAATAAGCTTTGCTGAAATCAGTTAAAACTCAGAGGATGGTTAAGAGAGACCGGATTTTAGATAAGCTATCCCGGATCTAATAACTCATTGCCTGTCAACTTTAATAAAGTTTATCTAATTGGCAATCAATTATTGGCTCCTCATATTTATCAGTGGCTCCTGGCACCCAGGCAGGGTCAGCCCAGCCCCGGGGGTTTCTGAGGGTCTTGTGGGCATCCCCCGTGTGCGGGACATCCCCGCTGGAGGAGGGTGTCCCCCCGTGGGGCAGCCCCAGCCCTCGGGCAGCGCTCAGCCAAGCAGAGAACACCCTCAGCTGGGGCCTCATTTTTTGTGCACCCCTGAGCCCCTGGAAATCTCCATCCCAATTTTGGGTCAACCTGAGCTCCTGTCTATCTGGGACCCCATTTTTGGAGCTGTGTTGGGATTGCAGAGCCTGGTTTTGGTAGCAGGGGGTGTTCAGGGCTGGGTTTTGAGAGGAGCTGCCAGAAGCTTCCTCCGTGTCCAGCAGAGCCAACCCGTGGTGCCTCCAAAGACTGAGGTGCCGCATGCTGAGATCCACGGGGATGCAGAGATCCCCCCAGAGCCCCTGGAGGAGCCCATGGCAGAGCAGGGCAATGCCTGACAGGAGGCTGTGACCCCGGGGGACACCTGCGGGCAGAGGGGCCCCCGCTGGAGCAGCCTGTCCTTGAGGGGCTGAGCCTGTGGCAGAGTGACCCACGCTGCAGCAGCTTGAGGGGGGCTGTTCCCCACGGGATGGGCTGAGCTTGAAGGAGTTCCTGGAGAACTCTGCTGTGGGAGGGAGCCCAGGGTGCAGCAGGGGAACAGCTCCTGTCCCTGAGCAGCCGGAAAAGCCCCGGGGCACGAACTGACCATGGCCCCATTCCCTGTCTCCCTGCTCCGCCGGGGTAGGAGGTGGAGCTGGAAGGAGGGAGGCGTGAGGGGAGGCTGATTTGAAGGGTCTTCATTTACTTCTCGTTATCGTGCTCTGAATTTTTGGAGTTTCCTGCCAGAAATCTCTCCCTTGTTCCACTCATCGACAGGAGTTTGGGGGCAGTTTTCCCTTTTTCGGGGAAATCAAAGTGACGAACTGATGCTCCTAGTTAGGGGGTAGGAGAAGTGAGGCTTCAGGGCTTCCCGCTGAGTGGGAGGCACCCAGCACGCAGGGCTGGGCCAGGCGGTCCGGGAGGTGCGGAGAACTTTGTTTGTGTTTTGAGCTCAATCCCGGCTGGGGCCCGGGCGCGTCCCAGGGCGGTTCCTGATCTGCGGCTTTGCCCTCAGACAGCCCGGGGGCGGGGCCTGAGAGGCTGTGCCGTGTGCAGAGCCCGCCACTCGCCGCGATTGGCTGGCTCTGCCGTCACTCCTGGCTCTCTCTGCGCGCTGATTGGGCAGAGCAGAGCGGGGACGAGCCCGCGTCCCGTCCCGCACCGGAGGCGCCATTGCAGGAGCATTTGTTCGGGCCCGGGAGCGGCGGCAGCGGCCGGAGCCCGGGGAGGCGGCGGCGGAGCTCGGAGGCGGCCCCGGCGCAGGTGGGAGCCGCGCTGGGTTGTGCCGGGGCTCGGGGCTGGCTGCGGGCGGAGGGGGCGGCAGGGGGCTCTGGCTGTGGCTGGGTTGTGCCGTGTCCGCGCCGTGTTCCCCGTGCCCTGAGGGCGCTGCGGGAGCGGCTGCCCGCGGTCTCCTTCCCGCGGGTGCCTGGGCTAATAGATAATCTGATACCATCATAAATGTGAAATGTTGCGTTCCTCGCTTGAGTGGATTGAGTGGTTATTATTTCGAGGACAGCTTGTAATCTAATTATGCAATTCGAATTATAAATGCCTTCTCTGGCTCCTGATATGAATTGGTTGGGGTTCCCAGGAGCTGGTCCCTGGTGTTGTAGGATTTGTTCTGGTGGCCGTTTCATCTTTTCCCCGGTTTTGAGGCTCTCCCGCCTGCGTGGGGTGTGTCAATTGACCGCTTTTCTCTGATTAAATGGTATATTTTGATTTCCAGTTGATTTCGGTGAACTTGCGGTAGCTAAAAACGCCCAGAGGTCTGATCCACCCTGTATAACATAGACAATGCCAGCACAGGTTAGAGTGGGTAGAAGGATGATTCCCCCCTTCCCCATCACTTTTTTTAGGTGAAGTTTTCATATCATTCTCCGTTTGATGTTTTCCTTTGCAATTTAACCCATTTCTGTTGCAGAGTCAGAGATCCTCCCTCTGGGCTCTGCCCTTGGCTGTGCCAATTCCATCTGTGCAAGCAGGCAGAGCTTGGGCTGAGGGACAGAGGGAATCAGCCGAATTCCTGCCTCAGGCAAGAAGCCCCTGGTGCATTGTGCACACTTTTCCCCAGCAGTGTTAATTTGCATTTCTAAAGCTTCTCTTCCAGTGCAGCCATTGAATGACTCACATGTGGCCCCCACACAATCTGCATTTTTTCTTTGTTATTCTTTTTTTTTTTTTACCAATATTCTATTAACTGTTTACAAGTTAAAGTGTCACCTTTAAAGCTCTTCTAGTTTTGCAAAATGCAGCCTAAAGGTGAACTTTGAAAAACCCATATACCAAAATTTTGTGATCACTGGGAGCCACACACAAACATACACAAAACATTCCAAAGCAATTAAGGTTTTTCTTTCTTCTCCTAAGACTACAAATTGATTCTTACACCCCTGGCCCAAATGTAACTGACAATACAGAAGTAGGACTATTGCAAAAAATTATTCTAATGGTAATCTTGTCATTGAAACTCTGGGAAAACCAAAAATGCTCCAACAATATCTTTAGTGTTAGAGAGTCAAGGCATCACTTGATTCTGGCCAGGATGGGCAACAGAAATCATTTCATCCACACATAGCCCATGTTATAAATAAGTAGAGCCAATTAAAATAAACAAGAATTTATTACCAGATTGTCAGTGAGCACGGAATTGACAAAGCCAATACCGAGATTTACCAGAAACAGCACCCAAATTCACAGTCTGCGGAGCAAGGGAATGGACAGGGCCGCCCTGGGTGGGATCTCCCTTGGAGTGTCAGGGGACACTCCCTCTCCAGATCCCACAGCTGTCTGAGTCCCGGCCTGCCAGTTTTATACCCTTAGTTCACGGAACAAGTTAAAACATGTTTAAAATAGTCCAAATATCGAGGGGGAATATGTAATTTCTTTGAGTTGATGTTGGTGCCACTGCTCAGTTCTGAATTTCTATAGCCTCTTTATCTCTCGATGACTCTGCTGATATCGTTGCTGCGGGGACCATAGGTTTCCTGGGTGAGATGGGTGGTTCCGGGAATCCCTGATGGCATAGCTGGGTCCTATTCTGTTGGGTCGTTACTCTTTATCAGATATTTACCGCACCTGGTTTCAGCATTCCGTTCCTTGTATTGGTATGTTAATTCCTTTGTCTCCTTCCCGGACTCGGGTAGGATTCTGTGCTGCAAAGGATTTTCCTGGCACTCAGAAATAATATAATTCACCATCACCCGCACCCGTGGATATTACATGTATAAAATATAATCTGTAAACATACACAAAGGTAATGTAAAAGAGGCTCTCGTGAGGTTACCATTCAGTTCCCGCCAGAGCTGGCAGTGCCTCCTGAAGCTTTACAGAGACCATATTCTTACTCTCCACCAGTATCACCCTGTCAGGAAATCATTGTATTTTTGGGAACATGAATTAACAAATATTACAGCCCAGGTGTGCAGAGAAAATCATTCCATGACATGGGAGTTTTACTGGATTTTTCCTAAACTTTTTACAGTCTGAACCCAGAGAAATCCATTGGTTTGATGTTCATTGCTTCCAAGTTGCTGAGGTCTCAGGATTTGATTTCCTGTTGGACCCGGATTCCTTTTCCTCTGATGTTAATTAGGTCTGCACTCCTGGATTTCCTTCTCAGCCTTTTCCAGACCAGGTGTCTGCAGCTCTTCCAGGGGCAGTGTCTGGGGTGGGTGTTGGTTGCTGTTTGCTGATGGTCGTTGATGTTTTGTTGATGGTCGTTCTCTCTGTGGGGATCTTTTGGGCCCTTCCCAGTCTGGTGAGATGTTCAACTCATCTCTGTTGAGTGGTGTAACATCCCTTAAAACAAAACCTTTAAAATTCCTTTCCCCAGGGAAAAGGCCAACCCAGCCTGAGTGGAGAAATAAAATAAAAATAATTTTAAAACTGGTATATTTTCCAGCAATCTAATCCCAGCCAGCCCAGTGTGTGAGTCTGACTGAGACCCAGAGTGAGCTTCACTGGGCTAAACGCTGGTGATTACGGTTTTTGCAAGGAGTAGAATCTTTATATTTTAGCCGAGGTTTTGGCTGGATCTTGATGTTTGGGGAGGTTTTCATCTCTCTTGATGTTTGGAGGACCTTTGGGCTGAATCTTGGTGTTTTGGAGGTTCTTACAGACACAAGGTGCCCAAGGATTTACTGAGAGGCGCTTGGGCAAGGAGGAACCCCCAGCCTAAGGATCTCTCCTCTTGTTTTTTCCAAAACCAGGATATTTCATTCCCAAGGAGTGTCCGGATGGAGGAGGAGGAAAAGCCCCGGAGATCCGGCAGGAGGAGGGGCTGCAAACCCAGTCCAGGGAGCTGCGAGGAGGAAAGACCCTCCCTGTGCCAGGAGGGCGGCTGGAGATCCAGCCAGAGCTCAGAGCTGGAGGAGAAGCCTGATGGAGGGGAGAAGCCCCACAAGTGCTCGGAATGTGGGAAGGGTTTCAGCTACAGGTCCCACCTGATCCGGCACCAGGTGATCCACACTGGGGAACGGCCCTATGAGTGTGGGGAGTGTGGGAAGAGGTTCAGCGTGAAGGGTTCCCTTGAAAGAAATACAAAAACCCAAGCTGTATACTCTCAAGTTGTAATGTTAAATAGTTTGATTGTAATGTTAAAACAGCCTATTAACTCGCCCGGCCTAAAGAGAAAAGGCCGAGAGGCGAGCCCTGCCCCCAGGGGCTGTCTGCGAAGGCTGTCGCAGCCAGAAGTAATGTTTTGCTGTAAAATGAAAGATGCAATGTTACTTACCTATTTAAGCTGTTCAAATTGAATGTATCCCTAAAATTTTTACTTGTTGTACCCTGAGTTTTATACCCTTTCTCCCCGGGGTCTCGGGGTGCCCCCACCCCGGGGGATTCCACCCTTTTTCCCTGAGTCACCGGGCTGTCCCCACCCCGTCGGGGGAGAATCCTGTACCTGCTTCCCAGTGGGGGCTGCTGACCCCGCCCAATATGGAGATTAGGACACCCTGCTCCCAAGATGCACTGATTCAGCCAGCTGAACCCCAGAAAACCCCCTAAAACAACGAGTCAACACAAAAACTGGACCTAAGGAGGATAATACTGTGCAATGCACAAGTCCAGCTACCTGCAGGTAGCAGGTATTTTTGGTTACCTTCTCGCCATGACCTGAAGAGAACTGGAGAGAGGTGACCCCCCGAGAGCACACGAGCAAAAGGAAGATTCTTTGGAAGCTCCTGCGAGGGCAAGAATCCCGACTCTGCAGCACCAGCAGCAGAATCGTCAGCACCTCCTCCTCCACGGTGTCTACAGGGAGCAGCGGCGGCAGGCGCAGCCCCCGAGCCCCCTACCCAGAGCTGATTTCTAATAAAGGCCTTTTCAAAGGAGCTGGTCTCCTGGCCCATTAATTCATAACACCCTGACACAACACCAGATGATTCACACCGGGGAAAAGCCCTACAAGTGTGGGGAATGTGGGAAGGGCTTCAGAGTAAGCACAGCCCTGATCCAGCACCAGGTGATCCACACTGGGGAAGGGTCCTACACCTGCTTGGAATGTGGGAAGGGCTTTGGACGCAGCTGCGACCTGAGAAAACACCAGCGCATCCACACTGGGGAGAGGCCCTACGAGTGTCCCGAGTGTGGGAAGAGGTTTCACACCAGCTCTGATCTCCTCGTCCATCAGCGGATTCACACGGATGAGAGGCCCTTCCGCTGCCCCGACTGCGGGAAGGGATTCAACCGCAACTCACACCTCACTGCCCACCGGCGCATCCACACCGGGCAGTGGGGAAGGGGTGGAAGAGGAAGGGAAAAGAGGGGGCTGGGACCCCCAAATTGCATTGGGAGGGATCCCACTCCTCCTTTCTAATCTCTGGGATGGAGCCAGGGCAGGTCGGGCTGGGGCAGTGCTGGGCTCTTGGCCCGGCCTGGGCACCCCCCATGAGCCCCCTCCTCAAATTCCCCTGGCAGCTGAGAGGGGTCCTGGTGCCTTGTGGGGTTCACTGGGTGCCTTGTCGGGGTTTCTCGGGGTCTCTGCTCACCCGAGATCAGGGTGGTCTTTGCCCTTCTGCCCTCAGAAGAGCCCCAGGCCAAATGCCCGAACAAACGAGGTCTTCAGACGTTCTTGTTCAAGGTTGTTTCTTTTGTTTATTTTCTCTTATCTCAGTTCTTTTTCTCTGAGCCTGGCAGAGGTCTGAGCAGCACGGGCAACAGGTGACGACTCCTCCTCTGACCAAGGCTCGTCATCTTTTATACAGATAATTGTGTGTACATTACTTACAGTTACAAACCAATATCTACACTCTACACTAAACAGGTTATTTCTATACTAATCCAATCCCTCTAAATCTACTTGGTGCCATCCTCACTGCAAAAATGGAGACGAAGAAGAAGGAGAAGACTTCAGGGCAGCACCCAAAATCCTCCATCTTGTCTCTGGTCATCCCTATTCTAAAACCCCAAATGTGAAAATAATATTATCTTTTATCACCCTTGGAGGCTTGCAGTTCCTCTCTTCATGTTGGCAACCTTTCCCATGGACTGAAGTCAAGGCCCTTGCCTGTCTGGGCTCTGTGCCAGGGTCTCCAACGCCCCTGTACAAACTCCAGACCCCCCTGTCCAGGTTTTAAACCCCCCTGTACAGGTTTCTGTTTGTCCAGGGTATCCAAAGGAACGCCCTGGACTCCCACAGGGGTTCAAATCCCCAGAGTCCCCAGAGCGGGGTGACACAGGGGGACACACGGGGGTCCCCATTCCCGATCCATCCCAGGGCCCGTTCTGCCCCCACCCCCCAGTCACAGTCCCCCTGCAGGGTCCCCCCAAGTCTGAGCCCCAGCACCAGGAAGATGAAGCCCAACACGAAGCCCCCGATCCCCGTCAGCATCTCGCTGTGGGCAGCGTCCAGCGGCATCTCTGGGGGTCTGCAGGGGTCAGGACCCCCAAAACCTCTCACAGACTCCCCAAGCTCCCTCCCAGTCTCCCCCTGCCCACCCAGGACCCCCTGAAACCTCCTCCCAATCCCTTCCCGGCCTCCCCAGGACCCACCAAAGCCCCTCCTGTCCCTCTCAGGATCCCACAACCCCCTCCCAGTTGCCCCCCAGCACCCCAGGACCCCCAAACCCTCTCCCAGTCCCTTCCCAGACCAACCTCCTTCCAACCCCCGCTTTCCAATCTTCAACCTCCTTCCAGCCCCTTCAGGCTCACTCCAATCCCTCCCAGTTCCTCCCAGCACATCCCAATCCCCTTCCCAGTCCCCCCAGTGCCTCCCCCGTGCCCCAGTGCCGCTCAGGGGCTGCTCCAGGCTGACGTGCCCCACCTGGAGCTGGAGGTGACCCCGTGTTCGGGGGAGTTTCCAGCAGCACCAGGAGCTGGTGGGTCCAGTCCCCGCTGGGGACCACTGCGGTGGCCACCACGTGCCCCGAGAGCTCCTGGTGTGGGCTTGAGAGGGAGCGGGAATGGACTGGGAGGGACTGGGAGGGACTGGGAATGAAGCGCGCGGCGCTGGGAGGCCGAGCCCAGAGAGGGCGCTGGGCGCTGCGGGTCTGCCTGGCAACTGATGAGTCATCAGCAGCGCGCGCTCTGATTGGCTGAGAGGCGTCCGCTCCACTCACGGCCGGGATGGCCACGGGGAGGGGACTGGGATGGACTGGGATGGACTGGGATAGACCGGGAGAGCCACGGGGGTCACTGGGAGGAACAGGAGGCCCCGGGGATGGCCCCAAGGAGGGCTGAGGGGATTCGCAGGGAGGTTTGGAGGGGCTCCAGGGTCATTGCCGGGCAGGGCCCAAGGGGACGCGCTCTGCCCCACGCTCAGCTCTGCGCTCCGCCAGGAACGGGGTGGACAACTCGGAGCTGTGCCGGCAGTGCCTGTCCACCGCAGCCCGTCTGTGCTCCCTCCGTGCCGGGTCGCTGCTCCAGGACCTGGCAGCTTCTCCCCAGAGGAGGTGTCCCCCCCGTACAGCCCCACATCGCTGCCCGAGTGCAGGAGCTGCTCCCGGTTGGAGATGTTCCTCTCCACGAACCTCGCCCGCTCGGTGCCCTTAATGAAGTGACAGCCGGACTGAACCATCTCCTGGAGCAGCCCCGTGTGTGCAGGACTGTCCTGGTTTAGGGCAAATTTGGGAGGAAACCTCCAAAGGGGTTCCCCTGGAAAGCAAACCCAAACGGCCCCTCCCCCCAGCTAGTCCAGGAAAAAAGAACTTCCTCGGGGAAAAGTGGGAAAAACTATTTATTTAACAAACAAGATGCCCACAAGCACAAAGAATGAATAATATGAAACAATAAAACCTCTGGCCGCTCCGAAGAGAGATGGCAAACAGAGACAGTCCTTGCCCTGGGTGTAGCTCAGCTCACTCAGTCTCTCCCCAGCCCCACTCCCTCCGGAGCTCCAGGCCCCGCAGGTGCCAGCCCTCGCTGCTCCTCTGGGTTTGTCAGTCCAGAGCAGATTTAAACAGTCCCAAGAAAAAGAAAAAAACCATCCCAGGGAACTTCTCTGCCTCAGGCAGCTCAAACTGACTCAGAGCACAGCAGATCTCTGTCCCAGCGCTGTCCGTGCCTCAGACCAACGCCGCAGCCAGGACGGGTGCGAGTCAGGCAGTTTTCTCAAAACAAACTGCGGCTGCTTCTTTCTCCCCCTTCGCTCCCAGAACCATTTTAAAGGTACAGAACTGAATGTACAGCACAAACAGAACAGAGGATTGGGGATACAAGCAGCATAAAGTCACCCTAGAATGCCCTGCAAGGGGCTCGCAGCTCTCCCTGCACCCTTCCCTTCCCCAGGTGAACATTCCCAGCTCTCCCAGCCCGGCTCCACAGGGGCTCCAGTTCCTCTGGGCTCGCCCCAGCAGCTCCCCATCCTGCAGGGGGGCTCCCGGCTCTGCAGGTGGGGTCTCACCTGAGCGGGGCCCAGGGCCAGGATCCCCCCGGAGCTGCTGCTGCCCACGCTGGGGCTCAGCCCAGGCCACCTCTGGGGTCATGTCCAGCCTCTCACCCACCCACACGGTGCCCTTGGTGGGAGCTGTGGAGGTGACATCAGTGACAGTTTATTCTCTGCACCTGCTTTGTCTTTCATTCAATATTCCTTGATTGATATTAGACTTAGGAAAAATTTGGCATCATTTTAATCCTCCCCTGTTTAATGGGGAAATGAAAGGAAAAGTGAGTTCATCCAGGTTTAGAGGTATGGGTAACACCAATGGTGACATTGCCAGAAAATGACAACAAAAGCAGGAATTCAAGAGAAAAGAAAGTAAGCATCACCTAAATATTTAACTCCCATATCAGGTGGTGTTCATCATATTCCAAGAGCTGAGTTAAACACGTTGAGAATGCCAGGAGGAGAATCCGGGAACGGTTTGGGTTGGAAGGGACCTTCCAGCCCATCCCGTGCCAGCCCTGCCCTGGCAGGGACACCTCCCCCTGCCCCGGGCTGCTCCGAGCCCCGTCCGGCCGTGGCCAAAGGCAGCAGCCCGGCAGAAACCCGCTGGCCCGGCTGCGGCTGGGAGCTCCTCTGACACCGGGATGAGACAGATTCCATCAGTTCCAGGGAATTCCAGAGAATCCCCGAGCATCGCCCGGTGTGACAGGGACAGAGACCCCCCAGCCCCGATCGTTCCCCGCCGGGAGAGGCTGAAGGTCCCCCCGGAGTGCCCCGGGAGGAGGGGGACAGAGACAACCCCGGGCCCTCGGTGCTCCTCTGCCATGGCCAGGGCGGGGGCTTTGTCATTTGTTGGTGTCTTTGCTGGGCAAGCAAAGATCCGTCCCAGCACCAGATGGGGTTTTTGCCAATTTTATTTTGTCCTTACCTTTGGCAGGCCGGGGCGATGGCCTCGTCCCTCCGATTTGGGGGGGCCGGCGCGGTCCCTCGTGTCCCCGGGGGATGCTCTGTCGGTGTCCGTCGGTCCGTAGCCCCCGGGGGATGCTCGGGCCGGTGTCCGTCGGTCCGTAGCCCCCGGGGGATGCTCCGGCCGGTGTCCGTCGGTCCGTAGCCCCCGGGGGATGCTCTGTCGGTGTCCGTCGGTCCGTAGCCCCCGGGGGATGCTCCGGCCGGTGTCCGTCCCTCCGCCTCCACCTCCTGCGGCGCCGCTCGGGGCAGGGGGAGGTGTCCCTGCCGCGGCAGGGCTGGCACGGGATGCGCTGAAGGTCCCTTCCAAGCCGAAGCGTTCCCGGACTCTCACCCTGGGGAGCCCCAGCAGACCGGGACACAGCCCCCGGCTGCAGGGAATCCGTCTGGGCAGGGAATGGCCCGAGGGACAAGGGCCGGGGTGGCCACGTCCCGCACGGCCCTCAGCGTTTATTCCACAGCCCGGCTGCGGCTCCCGGGAGAGGCACACGCCATCGGATCCCGCGGGTCAGGCCAGGAAAAGCGGCACGGCACCGAGAAATCTCTGCCCGGCTGCCACAACCCCCCCGGGCCCTTGGAAACAGCTCCCACCAGCCCGGTGCCAGCGTGGAAAATCCCCCCCCCCCGAGTCCTCTCCTGGTCCGGGGGCCACCGAGACCCCCCCGGGGACCTGTCCTGGCTGGGAATGTCCTGCAAAGCCGCAGGGCTGGACTCGGCTCTCCCGGATCCCGGCGAGGAGGGCGCTGCCACCCCGAGCCCCCGGGGCACCCCTGATCCAACCTCCCCCTCTGCTGACCCCTCTGGGGAGGGCAGTTCCTAAATAAAGGTTGGATTCGAGCGGGCTGGGGCACAATGACAGCACGTTTGACTCGGCTCTTGAAATGTGATCAACACCAGCTGATATGGGAGTTAAAGATTTAGGTGATGCTCATGAATTTTTTCTTTTCTCTTGGATTCCTGCTTTTGTTGTCATTTTCTGGCAATGTTACCATTTGTATCGCCCATCCTTCTAAACCTGGATGAATTCACTTTTCCTTTCATTTCCCTCATTCATATAGGGAAGGATTAAAATGATGCCAAATTTTTCCTAAGTCTAATATCAATGAAGGAATATTGAACGAAAGACAGAGCAGGTGCACAGAATAAACTCTCACTGATGTCACCTCCACAGCTCCCACCAAGGGCACCGTGTGGGTGGGTGAGAGGCTGGACATGACCCCAGAGGTGGCCTGGGCTGAGCCCCAGCGTGGGCAGCAGCAGCTCCGGGGGGATCCTGGCCCTGGGCCCCGCTCAGGTGAGACCCCACCTGCAGAGCCGGGAGCCCCCCTGCAGGATGGGGAGCTGCTGGGGCGAGCCCCGAGGAACTGGAGCCCCTGCGGAGCCGGGCTGGGAGAGCTGGGAATGTTCACCTGGGGAAGGGAAGGATCCAGAGAGAGCTGTGAGCCCCTTGCAGGGTGTTCTAGGGTGACTTTATGATGTTTGTATCCCCAATCCTCTGCTCAGCTTGTGCTGTACATTCAGTTCTGTACCTTTAAAATGGTTCTGGGAGCGAAGGGGGAGAAAGAAGCAGCAGCAGTTTGTTTTGAGAAAACTGCCTGACTCGCACCCGTCCTGGCTGCGGCGTTGGTCTGAGGCACGGACAGCGCTGGGACAGAGATCTCCTGTGCTCTGAGTCAGTTTGAGCTGCCTGAGGCAGAGAAGTTCCCTGGGATGTTTTTTTCTTTTTCTTGGGACTGTTTAAATCTGCTCTGGACTGACAAACCCAGAGGAGCAGCGAGGGCTGGCACCTGCGGGGCCTGGAGCTCCGGAGGGAGTGGGGCTGGGGAGAGACTGAGGGAGCTGAGCTACACCCAGGGCAAGGACTGGCTCTGTTTGCCATCTCTCTTTGGAGCAGCCAGAGGTTTTATTGTTTCATATTATTCATTTTTTGTGCTTGTGGGCGCCTTGTTTGTTAAATAAATAGTTTTTCCCACTTTTCCCCGAGGAAGTTCTTTTTTCCCCTCTGGCTGGGGGGAGGGGCCGTTTGGGTTTTGCTTTCCAGAGGAACCCCTTTGGAGGTTTCCTCCCAAATTTGCCCTAAACCAGGACAGTCCTGCACACACGGGGCTGCTCCAGGAGATGGTTCAGTCCGGCTGTCACTTCATTAAGGGCACCGAGCGGGCGAGGTTCGTGGAGAGGAACATCTCCAACCGGGAGCAGCCCCTGCACTCGGGCAGCGATGTGGGGCTGTACGGGGGGGACACCTCCTCTGGGGAGAAGCTGCCAGGTCCTGGAGCAGCGACCCGGGATGGAGGGAGCACAGACGGGCTGCGGTGGACAGGCACTGCCGGCACAGCTCCGAGTTGTCCACCCCGTTCCTGGCGGAGCGCAGAGCTGAGCGTGGGGCAGAGCGCGTCCCCTCGGGCCCTGCCCGGCAATGACCCTGGAGCGCCTCCAAACCTCCCTGCGAATCCCCTCAGCCCTCCTTGGGGCCATCCCCGGGGCCTCCTGTTCCTCCCAGTGACCCCCGTGGCTCTCCCAGTCTATCCCAGTCCATCCCAGTCCCTTCCCCGTGTCCATCCCGGCCGTGAGTGGAGCGGACGCCTCTCAGCCAATCAGAGCGCGCGCTGCTGATGACTCATCAGTTGCCAGGCAGACCCGCAGCGCCCAGCGCCCCTCTCTGGGCTCGGCCTCCCAGCGCCGCGCGCTTCATTCCCAGTCCCTCCCAGTTCCTCCCAGTCCATTCCCGCTCCCTCTCAAGCCTACACCAGGAGCTCTCGGGGCACGCGGTGGCCACCGCCGTGGTCCCCAGCGGGGGACTGGACCCACCAGCTCCTGGTGCTGCTGGAAACCCCCCGAACACGGGGTCACCTCCAGCTCCAGGTGGGGCACGTCAGCCTGGAGCAGCCCCTGAGCGGCACTGGGGCACGGGAGAGGCACTGGGGGGACTGGGAAGGGGATTGGGGTGTGCTGGGAGTAACTGGGAGGGATTGGAGTGAGCCTGGAGGGGCTGGAAGGAGATCAAAGATTGGAAAGCGGGACCTGGGATGAGGTTGGTTGTGCTGGGAAGAGACTGGGAGGGGTCTGGGGGAGTCCTGGAGGGGCTGGGAAGGGACTGGGAGAGGGTTTGGGGGTCCTGGGGTGCTGGGGGGCAACTGGGAGGGGGTTGTGGGATCCTGAGAGGGACAGGAGGGGCTTTGGTGGGTCCTGGGGAGGCCGGGAAGGGATTGGGAGGAGGTTTCAGGGGGTCCTGGGTGGGCAGGGGGAGACTGGGAGGGAGCTTGGGGTGTCTGTGCGAGGTTTTGGGGGTCCTGACCCCTGCAGACCCCCAGAGATGCCGCTGGACGCTGCCCACAGCGAGATGCTGACGGGGATCGGGGGCTTCGTGTTGGGCTTCATCTTCCTGGCGCTGGGGCTCAGACTTGGGGGGGACCCTGCAGGGGGACTGTGACTGGGGGGGGGGGGGCAGAACGGGCCCTGGGATGGATCGGGAATGGGGACCCCCGTGTGTCCCCCTGTGTCACCCCGCTCTGGGGACTCTGGGGATTTGAACCCCTGTGGGAGTCCAGGGCGTTCCTTTGGATACCCTGGACAAACAGAAACCTGGACAGGGGGGTTTAAAACCTGGACAGGGGGGTCTGGAGTTTGTACAGGGGGGTTGGAGACCCTGGCACAGAGCCCAGACAGGCAAGGGCCTTGACTTCAGTCCATGGGAAAGGTTGCCAACATGAAGAGAGGAACTGCAAGCCTCCAAGGGTGATAAAAGATAATATTATTTTCACATTTGGGGTTTTAGAATAGGGATGACCAGAGACAAGATGGAGGATACTGGGTGGTGCCCTGAAGTCTTCTCCTTCTTCGTCTCCATCTTTTGCAGTGAGGATGGCACCAAGTAGATTTAGGGGGATTGGATTAGTATAGAAATAACCTGTTCAGTGTAGAGTGTAGATATTGGTTTGTAACTGTAAATAATGTACACACAATTATCTGTATAAAAGATGACGAGCCTTGGTCAGAGGAGGAGTCGTCACCTGTTGCCCGTGCTGCTCAGACCTCTGCCAGGCTCAGAGAAAAAGAACTGAGATAAGATAAAATAAACAAAAGAAACAACCTTGAACAAGAACTTCTCAAGACCTCGTTTGTTCGGGCATTCGGCCTGGGGCTCTTCTGAGGGCAGAAGGGCAAAGACCACCCTGATCTCGGGTGAGCAGAGACCCCGAGAAGCCCCGACAAGGCACCCAGTGAACCCCAAAAGGCACCAGGACCCCTCTCAGCTGCCAGGGGAATTTGAGGAGGGGGCTCATGGGGGGTGCCCAGGCCGGGCCAAGAGCCCAGCACTGCCCCAGCCTGACCTGCCCTGGCTCCATCCCAGAGATTAGAAAGGAGGAGTGGGATCCCTCCCAATGCAATTTCGGGGTCCCAGCCCCCTCTTTTCCCTTCCTCTTCCATCCCTTCCCCACTGCCCGGTGTGGATGCGCCGGTGGGCAGTGAGGTGTGAGTTGCGGTTGAAGCCCTTCCCGCAGTCGGGGCAGCGGAAGGGCCGCTCATCCGTGTGAATCCGCTGATGGACAAGGAGATCAGAGCTGGTGTGAAACCGCTTCCCACACTGGGGACACTCGTAGGGCCTCTCCCCAGTGTGGATGCGCTGGTGGTATTTCAGGCTGGAGCTCCATCCAAAGCCCTTCCCACATTCCAAGCAGGTATAGAGCCCTTCCCCAGTGTGGATCACCTGGTGCCGGATCAGTTCGTAGCTTTCTCTGAAGCTCTTCCCACATTCCCCACACTTGTAGGGCTTTTCCCCGGTGTGAATCATCTGGTGTTGTGTCAGGGAACCCTTCACGCTGAACCTCTTCCCACATTCCCCACACTCATGGGGCTTTTCCCCAGTGTGGATCATCTGGTGCCGGATCAGGTGGGACCTGTAGCTGAAACCCTTCCCACATTCCCCACACTCAAAGGGCCATTCCCCAGTGTGGATCACCTGGTGCTGGATCAGTTTGGACCTGTAGCTGAAACCCTTCCCACATTCCAAGCACTTGTGGGGCTTCTCCCCTCCATCAGGCTTCTCCTCCAGCTCTGAGCTCCGGCTGGATCTCCGGCCGCCCTCCTGGCACAGGGGGGGTCTTTCCTCCTCGCAGCTCCCTGGGCTGGGTTTGCAACCCCTCCTCCTGTGGGAGCTCTGGGGCTTTTCCTCCTCCTCCATCCGGACACTCCTTGGGAATGAAAAATCCTGGTTTTGGAAAAAACAAGAGGAGAGAGCCTTAGGCTGGGGGTTCCTCCTTGCCCAAGCGCCTCTCAGTAAATCATTGGGCACCTTGTGTCTGTAAGAACCTCCAAAACACCAAGATTCAGCCCAAAGGTCCTCCAAACATCAAGAGAGATGAAAACCTCCCCAAACATCAAGATCCAGCCAAAACCTCGGCTAAAATATAAAGATTCTACTCCTTGCTAAAACCGTAATCACCAGCGTTTAGCCCAGTGAAGCTCACTCTGGGTCTCAGTCAGACTCACACACTGGGCTGGCTGGGATTAGATTGCTGGAAAATATACCAGTTTTAAAATTATTTTTATTTTATTTCTCCACTCAGGCTGGGTTGGCCTTTGCCATGGGGAAAGGAATTTTAAAGGTTTTGTTTTAAGGGATGTTACACCACTCAACAGAGATGAGTTGAACATCTCACCAGACTGGGAGGAGCCCAAAAGATCCCCACAGAGAGAACGACCACCAACAAAACATCCACGACCATCAGCAAACAGCAACCAACACCCACCCCAGACACTGCCCCTGGGAGAGCTGCAGACACCTGGTCTGGAAAAGGCTGAGAAGGAAATCCAGGAGTGCAGACCTAATTAACATCAGAGGAAAAGGAATCCGGGTCCAACAGGAAATCAAATCCTGAGACCTCAGCAACTTGGAAGCAATGAACATCAAACCAATGGATTTCTCTGGGTTCAGACTGTAAAAAGTTTAGGAAAAATCCAGTAAAACTCACATGTCATGGAATGATTTTCTCTGCACACCTGGGCTGTAATATTTGTTAATTCATGTTCCCAAAAATACAATGATTTCCTGACAGGGTGATACTGGTGGAGAGTAAGAATATGGTCTCTGTAAAGCTTCAGGAGGCACTGCCAGCTCTGGCGGGAACTGAATGGTAACCTCACAAGAGCCTCTTTTACATTACCTTTGTGTATGTTTACAGATTATATTTTATACATGTAATATCCACGGGTGCGGGTGATGGTGAATTATATTATTTCTGAGTGCCAGGAAAATCCTTTGCAGCACAGAATCCTACCCGAGTCCGGGAAGGAGACAAAGGAATTAACATACCAATACAAGGAACAGAATGCTGAAACCAGGTGCGGTAAATGTCTGATAAAGACTAACAACCCAACAGAATAGGACCCAGCTAAGCCATCAGGGATTCCCGGAACCACCCATCTCACCCAGGAAACCTTTGGTCCCCTCAGCGACGATATCAGCAGAGTCATCGAGAGATAAAGAGGCTATAGAAATTCAGAACTGAGCAGTGGCACCAACATCAACTCAAAGAAATTACATATTCCCCCTCGATATTTGGACTATTTTAAACATGTTTTAACTTGTTCCGTGAACTAAGGGTATAAAACTGGCAGGCCGGGACTGGGACATTGGGGGGATCTGGAGAGGGAGTGTTCCCTGACACTCCAAGGGAGATCCCACCCAGGGCGGCCCTGTCCATTCCCTTGCTCCGCAGGCTGTGAATTTCGGTGCTGTTTCTGGTAAATCTCGGTATTGGCTTTGTCAATTCCGTGCTCACTGACAATCTGGTAATAAATTCTTGTTTATTTTAATTGGCTCTACTTATTTATAACATGGGCTATGTGTGGATGAAATGATTTCTGTTGCCCATCCTGGCCAGAATCAAGTGATGCCTTGACTCTCTAACACTAAAGATATTGTTGGAGCATTTTTGGTTTTCCCAGAGTTTCAATGACAAGATTACCATTAGAATAATTTTTTGCAATAGTCCTACTTCTGTATTGTCAGTTAAGTTTGGGCCAGGGGTGTGAGAATCAATTTGTAGTCTTAGGAGAAGAAAGAAAAACCTTGATTGCTTTGGAATGTTTTGTGTATGTATGTGTGTGGCTCCCAGTGATCACAAAATTTTGGTATATGGGTTTTTCAAAGTTCACCTTTAGGCTGCATTTTGCAAAACTAGAAGAGCTTTAAAGGTGACACTTTAACTTGTAAACAGTTAATAGAATATTGGTAAAAAAAAAAAAAAAAAGAATAAAAAAGAAAAAATGCAGATTGTGTGGGGGCCACATGTGAGTCATTCAATGGCTGCACTGGAAGAGAAGCTTTAGAAATGCAAATTAACACTGCTGGGGAAAAGTGTGCACAATGCACCAGGGGCTTCTTGCCTGGGGCAGGAATTGGGCTGATTCCCTCTGTCCCTCAGCCCAAGCTCTGCCTGCTTGCACAGATGGAATTGGCACAGCCAAGGGCAGAGCCCAGAGGGAGGATCTCTGACTCTGCAACAGAAATGGGTTCAGCTGCAAAGGGAAACATCAAACGGAGAATGATATGAAAACTTCACCTAAAAAAAGTGATGGGGAAGGGGGGAATCATCCTTCTACCCACTCTAACCTGTGCTGGCATTGTCTGTGTTATACAGGGTGCATCAGACCTCTGGGCGTTTTTAGCTACCGCAAGTTCACCGAAATCAACTGGAAATCAAAATATACCATTCAATCAGCGAAAAGCGGTCAATTGACACACCCCACGCAGGAGGGAGAGCCTCAAAAACGGGGAAAAGATGAACGGCCACCAGAACAAATCCTACAACACCAGGGACCAGCCCCTGGGAACCCCAACCAATTCGTATCAGGAGCCAGAGAAGGCATTTATCATTCGAATTGCATAATTAGATTACAAGCTGTCCTCGAAATAATAACCACTCAATCCACTCAAGCGAGGAACGCGACATTTCACATTTATGATGGTATCAGATTATCTATTAGCCCAGGCACCCGCGGGAAGAGACCGCGGGCAGCCGCTCCCGCAGCGCCCTCAGGGCACGGGGAACACGGCGCGGACACGGCACAACCGAGCCACAGCCAGAGCCCCCTGCCGCCCCCTCCGCCCGCAGCCAGCCCCGAGCCCCGGCACAACCCAGCGCGGCTCCCACCTGCGCCGGGGCCGCCTCCGAGCTCCGCCGCCGCCTCCCCGGGCTCCGGCCGCTGCCGCCGCTCTGGGGCCCGGGCACAGACGCTGCAACAATGGCGCAGGGGGCCGGGACGCGGGCTCGTCCCCGCTCTGCTCTGCCCAATCAGCGCGCAGAGAGAGCCAGGAGTGACGGCAGAACCAGCCAATGGCGGCGAGTGGCGGGCTCTGCGCACGGCACAGCCTCTCAGGCCCCGCCCCCGGGCTGTCTGAGGGCAAAGCCGCAGATCAGGAACCGCCCTGGGACGCGCCCGGGCCCCAGCCGGGATTGAGCTCAAAACACAAACAAAGTTCTCCGCACCTCCCGGACCGCCTGGCCCAGCCCTGCGTGCTGGGTGCCTCCCACTCAGCGGGAAGCCCTGAAGCCTCACTTCTCCTACGCCCTAACTAGGAGCATCACTTCATCACTTTGATTTCCCTATAAAAGGGAAAACTGCCCTAATCCCTGTCGATGAGTGGAAGAGGGGAGAGATTTCTGGCAGAAAACTCCAAAAATGCAGAGCACGATCATGAGAAGTAAATGAGACCCTTAAAATCAGCCTCACGCCTCCCTCCTTCCAGCTCCACCTCCTCCCCCGGCAGAGCAGGGAGACAGGGAATGGGGCCATGGTCAGTTCGTGCCCCGGGGCTTTTCCGGCTGCTCAGGGACAGGAGCTGTTCCCCTGCTGCACCCTGGGCTCCCTCCCACAGCAGAGTTCTCCAGGAACTCCTTCAAGCTCAGCCCATCCCGTGGGGAACAGCCCCCCTCAAGCTGCTGCAGCGTGGGTCACTCTGCCACAGGCTCAGCCCCTCAAGGACAGGCTGCTCCAGCGGGGGCCCCTCTGCCCGCAGGTGTCCCCCGGGGTCACAGCCTCCTGTCAGGCATTGCCCTGCTCTGCCATGGGCTCCTCCAGGGGCTCTGGGGGGATCTCTGCATCCCCGTGGATCTCAGCATGCGGCACCTCAGTCTTTGGAGGCACCACGGGTTGGCTCTGCTGGACACGGAGGAAGCTTCTGGCAGCTTCTCTCAAATCCCAGCCCTGAACACCCCCTGCTACCAAAACCAGGCCCTGCAATCCCAATACAGCTCCAAAAATGGGGTCCCAGATAGACAGGAGCTCAGGTTAACCCAAAATTGGGATGGAGATTTCCAGGGGCTCAGGGGTGCACAAAAAACGAGGCCCCAGCTGAGGGTGTTCTCTGCTTGGCTGAGCGCTGCCCGAGGGCTGGGGCTGCCCCACGGGGGGACACCCTCCTCCAGCGGGGATGTCCCGCACACGGGGGATGCCCACAAGACCCTCAGAAACCCCGGGGCTGGGCTGGCCCTGCCTGGGTGCCAGGAGCCACTGATAAATATGAGGACCCAATAATTGATTGCCAATTAGATAAACTTTATTAAAGTTGACAGGAAATGAGTTATTAAATCCCGGATAGCTTATCTAAAATCCGGTCTCTCTTAACCATCCTCTGAGTTTTAACTGATTTCAGCAAAGCTTATTTTTTTCCAGCTAAATCAGCAATATATTGTCGTCTACAACCTTAGTTTTTTAAAGTCTTCAAAATTAGTGTCTCAATAATAGCAATAACAAGAGTTCATAGTGGTAATAAAAACCCTACTAGACTTATACCAGCTTTGCACGGCCAGGTGTTGGCAAGGAGGGCTCGAGGAGCACCTTCTGTGAGAGGCTGCTGGAAGCAGCTGCTCCTCCATGTCCCGCAGAGGCAACGCCAGCCGGCTCCAGGACAGACCGGCCACAGGCCAAGGCTGGGCCAGGCAGAAATGGTGGGAACACCTTTGGGATAACAGATTTGAGAAAATCGTTTATGGTGTAGTTGTGACTGTGACCAGGGAAGAGCAGGGGGAGAACATGGGAGAGGAACAACTCTGCACACAGCCAGGGCAGGGCAGGAGGAGGGGCAGGAGCTGCTGCAGCTGCTGGAGCTGATTGCCCTGAGATTCCGTGGTGCAGTCCCTGCTGAGGCAGCTGGGCCCCTGCAGCCCATGGAGGGCACGGAGTGCACAGATGCACCTGCAGCACCTGCAGGAGCCCGTGCCAGAGCAGGGGGATGCCTGAGTGGAGGCTGTGACCCCATGAGAAACCAGAGCTGGAGCTGGGACCTGGCAGGGACCTGCAAACCCCTGGAGAGAGGAGCCCACGCTGGAGCAGGGTCCTGGTAGGACTTGTGAGCCCATGGAAGAGTGACCCACGTTGCAGCAGTTTGTGAAGAACTGCTGTCCAGGAGATGAACTCATGTTGGAGAAGTTCATGGAGAAGTGTCCCCGGGAGGGACCCCTGGCACAGCAGGGGAACAACTCCTCTCCCTGAGCAGCAGGAGAAAAGATGTCATGAACTGACCAGAACCCCCATTTCCTGTCTCCCTGCACCCACTGGGAGAAGAAGTAGAGCTGGAAGGAGGGAGGGGAGGGGCAGAAGGTGTTTTTAAAGCTTTTACTTCTCAATATCCTGCTCTGATTTTGATAGCAATAAATTCTATTAATGTCTCTAATTTCAAACCTGGTTTGCCCATGATGGCATGTGCTGAGTGATCTGTCCCAGTCCTTATCTCAAGCCATGAAGGCTTCATTCTGTTTTCTCTCTCCTGTCCATCTCTGCAGGGGAGTGAGAGAGCAGCTTTGGTGGGTGCCTGGCATCCAGCCAGGGTACACTGACTGCACTTCCTCTCCTTCATTCTGTCTTTCTTTCCAGAGGTCCCAGTGCAGAGGTTGAGTGGGGCTTTGATGGAG
The DNA here is from genome assembly GCA_017589585.1 of Phylloscopus whistleri. Lineage (NCBI taxonomy): Eukaryota > Metazoa > Chordata > Aves > Passeriformes > Phylloscopidae > Phylloscopus > Phylloscopus whistleri. The sequence goes on from JADMLD010001587.1 coordinate 59,569, forward strand.
GGAGTGAAGGTGGCGGGGAGTAGCGGGGACAGGAGGCACAGGGATGTGGGACAGGCATCAGAGGGGCGCAGGCAGCTGGCAGGGGGCAAGGCCTGTCCCCCTGGCCCTGCAGCAGCCCCGTGCCCTGCCCAAGGCGCTCCCAGCAGGGGCTGGGCCCCAGAGGCAGGGGCAGAGCCCAGTCCCGGGGGCGGCGTTTCTGCCCCGACCCCCGTCCAGCCCAGCCTCCCCCGTGTGCGCAGTGACCGCTGGCACGGGCTGCACTGGGCAGCGTGACCTGCTGGGGACATTGAGAGCTGCCCCCACGGTGACACTGCCCTTGGGATTTCACAGGCACCAAACAAATCACAGCCAGCCCTGCCCCTTGTCATGTCCCAGGCACTCGAGAGCATCACAGCCAGCCCTGCTCCCTGTTATGTCACAGGAGCTATGAGTGTATCAAGTGTGAGAAGAGATTCTCACAGAGCTCAGCCTTGACCAAACACCAACGGAGCCACCTTCAAGGGAAGCAATTCGAGTGCCCCGAGTGCAGGAAGAGCTTCGTGCGCTGCTCCAGCTCCATCCCCCATGGGAGGATCCGCGCTGGATGAACCCCAGTGACCCCCGTGGGCAGAGCCCTGGTGATCCGTGGTGCCGGTGATCCGTGTTGGGAAGACACCTGGCTGGGGGCTCCACATCCTCCTGACTCCCCGTGGCCTGGATTTTCTTTTCATTTCTCTTTGTTCTTTCAAAACATCCAAAACCAGGGTATAAATAATGATTTTGAACTAAGATGTGGATGGGGACATGGGGCATCTTGCAAGGGATGGGGGATGTGGGGATGCTGGGTGGAGGGAGTTGAGGGTTCGTGGCAGACACTTGGGGTTGCTCAGGGCTTTGGGCTCCCCAGGCCAAGCAGCTCCGGCTGTGCTGGGAGACCCTGGCAGAGGTTCTGGGGCAGCTGTTGAAGGACCCCCTGTCCCAGAACTGTCCCCATGTCCCCCTGTCCCAGTTCCCAGTGTCCCCTGTCCAGGATCCCCCTCTCCCTGCTGTCACTCCCCTTGTTCCGTGGCCATTCCCGTGTCACCCCACTCCCGGTTCCGTCCTGCTCCCATCCCAGTCTGGATCCCATTCCTGGTCTCATTCCCTATCCCTGTCCTGTATTCTCTGTTTGGTTGCCATTCCCATATTCCCAGTCCTGTATTTGCTACCCTATTCCCATTCCTGTATTCCCAGTCCCCCTGCCCATGCCGCATTTTTATTTCTATATTCTCTGTCCTGTTCCCATGTTCCCATTCCCACTTCTGTATTCCCGTTTCCGATCCCAATCGTACCTTCCTAATCCCCATCCCATATTCTCTCTCAAATTCCTGTTTCCATTGTCCCTGTCCTGTTCCCATATTCCCATCCCACATCACATTCTACATCCCTCCTCCAAATTCCCAGTCCCATACCCAGACCCTGTTCCCATTCCCCATCTCAATCCCAGTCCCTGTCCCCACTCCCTATCCTAATTCCTGGTCCCAGTCCCTGTCCCCATTCCCGGTCCCATTCTTAGAGCCTGTCCCCTATTCCCAATCCCAGTCCCATTCCAGGTCACAGTCCCACTCCCTGTCCCCTATTCCTGGTTTCTGTCCCCATTCCTGGTCTTGTCCATTATTCCAGGCACCATTCCTGGTCCCTGTCCCCATTTTCAATCCCAGTCCCCTTCCTGGTCCCAGTCCCGTATTTCTGGTCATATTCGGGGTCCCTGTCCCATTCCCACTCCGATTTCTAGTTCCATTCCCTGTCCGTCCCAATTCCCGGTCCCCATTCCCGGTGCCATTCCCGGTGCCATTCCCCAGGGCCACCTCTGGCATGGGGCCCTGAGGGCTCCCCAGCTCGGGCTGGCTGTGGCACACGAACCCTTCAGCCCTGCTGCTCTCCTGGGCCAGCTGCAGAGAGCACAAGGCTTTGGGCATTTCTCAGAGGCCCCCAGCTGGCCAGAGCAGCCCCTCCTGCCAGCACCCCCTGTGCCTCAGAGCCCTCCCTCCTGCCGGGGACATGGAGGGGACACGGGCCTGCAGGAGGCTCCTGTTCCTGAGACAGGAGCAAGGCTGCAGCTCCAGCCTTTGGGCCCTGGGCCGCAGCAGCCCAGGGGAGGCCCAGCTGCAGAGCTCGCAGCCCCCAATGTGTTTCACTGCAACCCTTTGGAACACTGATCCCTGTTGGGGTTCCCAGTACCTCTGAGGGTCCGGCCCTTGCAGAGAAATGGCTTAAATCAATTAGCGAGACAGCATGGTCGAGTATGTCTTGAAAAATCAAAAAGGTTTAATAAAAGAAAGAAAATAATACAAAACAAAGAACAGAGCCAAGCTCAGTATAGGGACAGGTCCCATACACCTGCTACAACACCCCGAAAGTGCCCCAAGCCCCTTTGTTCTCTCTCTTATCTACTTAACAATCTAAGAGTGTTCCACTGGCAAACTGCTAATAGAAAGAGGTACAGGATTTGAAGAACAGCAACAGAGTCCAACAGGTGCTTCTCTTGGCATTGAGCCAATTACTGTCAGGACAGCAAAGAAGTTTCTCAGTCCTTTACCTTATAAGAAATACAAGGTGTGAGTCAAACCTTTCCCTATATGGAAAACACTTCCTCAGGTGTGGGGTGCTTTACTACAAATCCCCACCCCATATTCTCTCTCCGCTCGCTGTTTCCATATTCCCAAGTTATTTCAGGATCAGTCAAATTAAGAGGTGGGAGACCCTGTAAGTGTTCCCACTCTGAATGTGGAGGTTGTGTCTGCACTAACCCAACCTGTCACCAGCGCCCCAAAGTGGGGGAGTGACAACATTTTTGGGGTCACCCCTACGACTTCCACCTCCCCATATGCCACTGAGGATGCTCTGCTACCTTGCACCCCCTGCACGCTGCATCCCCCGAGGGGACCCTGGGGACTTTGGGGACTGTCCCTGTGTCCCCACCCCCAGTCCCCCAAGGTATCTCCGCTGCTGCGCCCACACTCGGCCCCGTTCCTGTAGGGATTCCCAATGTGAGCAGGCAGTTTGAGTCACACCTTCACCTCTTCTCTTCCTCCTCCTCCTCCTCCTTCTCTCCTCTTCCTCTTCCTCTTCCTCCCCCCCCTCTGGGAGGTGATGTCACTTCTCCCACTGTGGATGCACCAGTGACACCAGGGAGACACCGCAGGTCACCCCTCGAAGGGACTGCAGGGTCACGGTGGCTCCTGGAGTCCCCTGGATGTGACAGCTGAGGGGTCCTGGGATGCTGCGGTGACAATTTGGGGAGTGGGTGCTTGTTTGGGGGTCTCCAGGGTGGGTCATGAAGTCCTCTCCTGTCACCCCAGACACCCCCAGCCCGTGCCTCAGTTTCCCCCTCGCTCTGAAGGGACCACCAGGAGCCGATGTTCTGGAATTGGGTTATTTTGGGGGGTTTTGGGGTTGGGTCTACTGGGATGGGCTGGTGGGCCAGGGGTGGGCCAGGGTGTGGCCAGACTGGTGGCCATCTGGGCTGCGGGCTGGCCAGGCTGGGGGGCTGCAGGGCCAGGGGCCATCCAGACCAGAGTCCAGCTGGAATCTGGCTCTGGAGTCCATCCAGACCAGTGTCCATCCAGAGTGGGATCCATGGCTCTGGTGTCCATCTGGATCAGAATCCAATCTCTCCTTGCCTGTCCATCCCAGGCTCCCCAGGTGGGCTGCTCCTCACTGCAGAGTGGACAAGAGCCATGGTCAGTCCCAAGATGACCCCAAGCCCCCTCCCACCAACCCCACCAGGCCACCCACCCCGCTGCCACCAATGTCCCCAGGAAGCCGGGCCAGCTCTGGATCTCCTGGAAGAGGAGATCCACAGGTCTGGGCTGGGGATGAGGGCATCCAGGATGGCGAGCACTGAGTCCGTGTGGTACATGGGGACAGTTGGGGACACAGCTGGGGACACGCTTGGTGGACAGGGGGTGGTGAGTGAGGGTTGGAGGAGGAGGGATGCACACCAAAAATGTGTCAAAGTCAAGGGGAGGGCACCCAAAATTGGGGGAAGGGATGGGAAACGAGGCAAAGGATCCAAAATAGGACAAAGGGACCCAAAACAGGGGGAAAGGACCCAAAATGGGGGAGGAAAGACCCAACATCAAAGGACTAAGAGTGTCATTGGATGTCATGGAGTGTCACAGGTGTCATGGGATGTCCCACCTGTGAGAGGATGGGTGGAGCAGCCACGGGAACATCCTGAGGGACAGGGGAGACCCTGCGGTACAGGGCCTGGGACCTCAGGACTGTGGCCCCACTGGGGGCGAGGGACAGGGACACAGGGACAGGGACACACAGAAGGGTGACGGAGCATGGCAGGGGCTGGAGACAAACAGAGGGAGGGGACACGATGCCACCAGGATGCTCATCAGGGGACAATGTCACCACAGCTGTTGGGATGCTGCCACCAGGACGCCTTCGGTGACACCCACTGCAGGGCCATGTGACCCCACAGGTGACACTGACCCTTGCCATGTTCCCCAGCCCAGTCCCAGGAGTGTTTGGGGTCCCTTGAGTGCAGTGGCCCTGAGACACACTGGTGGCTGTCACTCGCTTCCAGGCCACTTGTCCCCAGCAGAACAAGTCCTCTGTCCCACCCTGGTGGGGCTGACTTTCGGTGGGACACCACGGTGGTGACAGTGGGGACGTGGTGGCAGGAACTGCATCGGGCAGAGCTTTGCCATGGCCGAGATGAAGGTGCTGATGGCACTGTGTGGCACAGGTGGTGGCATTGATGCTGCCCCAGTTCATGTCCCCAGTGTCCCCACCCATGCCTATGTTCCCTCACGGCCCCACCCATGGCATTGTCCCCAACATGTCCCCATCCATGCCTTAGTTCAACATCTTTATTTTTAGCCCAATTTCAGGGCTTTCAAAGGGATGAACAGAAACCTTTTCATTTCAAGGCCAAAACAAAAGGATTTACGTGTTCCTGCTGGCAGAGCATCCACGTGCATGGGTGGGTGGGAAGAAACCTTTTTTGGAGGGGTTTCCACCGCACTGTCTCCAAAATTGTGGGGTTTGACCCAGTCCGTCTCTGTTTTCTGTGGAAGATGCCCGTGTGCTTGAGACAATTGAAATGATGGATTTATGTTGGAGAAGACCTTCAAGGCCATGCAGAGTTGCTTGACGGCACCAGAAGATGCAAAAAGTGAGATTTTTCTGAGGTGAGAAGTGGACAAATCCGCTCTCCACAATTGATTTCTGATGTTGGTCTGTGGGTGTGTCCAGGTGTCCACAGGGAGCCAGGAGGATGTGGAGCCCCCAGCCAGGTGTCTTCCCAACACAGATCACCAGCACCATGGATCACCAGGGCTCTGCCCACTGGGGGTCACTGGGAATCATCCAACGCCGATCCTCTCACAGGGGATGGAGCTGGAGCAGCGCACGAAGCTCTTCCTGCTCTCAGGGCACTCGCAGGGCTTCCCTTAGTGGTGCCTCCATTGGTGTTGGGTCAAATGAGAGCTCCTGGAGAAGCTCTTCCCACACTCAGGACACTCGTAGGGCCTCTCCAGTGTGGATGCGCCGGTGGACAGTGAGGGTAGAGTTCTGCTTGAAGCCCATCCTGCAGTCGGGGCAGTGGAAGGGCCTCTCCTCCGTGTGAATCTGCTGGTGCTTGAGGAGATCAGAGCTGGTCTGAAACTTCTTCCTGCACTGGTCACACTCGTAGGGCCTCTCCCAGTGTGGCTCCTCTGGTGGAAGAGCAGGTGGAGCTCCGGGTAAAGCTCTTCCCACACTCCCCACACTTGTAGGGCCTCTCCCCCATGTGGCTCCTCTGGTGGGCAGTCAGGGTGGAGCTATCACTGAAGCTCTTGCCACACTCAGGACACTCGTAGGGCCTCTCCCCAGTGTGGATGCGCCGGTGGGTGATGAGGTGGGAGTTGTGCTTGAAGCCCTTCCCGCAGTCAGGGCAGCGGAAGGGCCTCTCATCTGTGTGAATCCGCTAGTGCACAAGGAGATCGGAGCTGGTCTGAAACCTCTTCCTGCACTGGTCACACTCGTAGGGCCTCTCCCCTGTGTGGACCATATGGTGGCGGATCAGGTGGGAGCTTGACCTGAAGCTCTTCCCACACTCCCCACACTCGTAGGGCCCTCTCCCCTGTGTGGATTCTCCAGTGCAGATCAGGTCGGATCTCCACCTGAAGCTCTTCTCACATTTTGAGCATTTGTGGGGTTTCTCCACATTGTGAAGCTGCTCAGGGACCCCCAGCTCCGAGCTCCGGCCGCCTCCCTGGCCCAGGGTGGGTCTCTCCTCCTCAGATCCCCGAGATCTGCATTTGCAGCCCCTCCTCATGCGGGATCTCCGAGGCTTTTCCTCCCCGTTGGATTCCTGCACCGTGGAGCCGCTCAAAACAGCCTCTTCCACGAGGTTCTGCTGTGGGGATTTGTCCTTCCTGCTCTTCGTGCTCAGCTCCTTGTCTGGGGAGAAGAAGGACAAGGAGAGGATGGGATTTGCCTCCGCGCCAGAGAGAAGGGAAGGAGATCCCTGGCAGGACGGTATCGGCAGCGGGGTTGTCCTGCAGCCGGGGTCCAGGCTGGGCTGGGAGGGAGCAGGAGAGAGGGGGAAAGGGGCGGTGACTTCCTCCTCACCTGCCTGGGGCTCCGGGACATCTTCCTCTTCCTCGTGGCCTCCTCGTTCTGCAACGGGCCAAGGTTTGGGAATGGGAAATCCTGGCTGGGGGGGGAACACGGACTGAGCACTTTGGGTTTGATGGTCCCGCTGCCCAAGTGCAGCTGCAGAAGTCAGCGCCCCTTTCAGCCTCGGGGGCCGGACCCCGCTCATCTCCAGGCTCCCCCACCCCTCCAGGCTGCTGAGGTTCCCGGCCCCGGATCGCCCCTCTGCGCTCTCCCCGCTCCGGGGCTCCCGCGTTCCCCCCCGGCTCTCCCGGAGATCCCCAAACCGATATCGCCCCTCTGCCGCCGGGGACCGGGCCATCGCCACATGGGACCCCACAAGATCCCTCCAGGGCTATTTCCGACTCGACTTTGGGGTCCTGCAAGAGCCAAACATCCCCTGCCCCGAAAAAAATCCCTGCCGGAGTCCCCCCGATGGATTTGGGGCGAGCTCCCCCTCCCCGCTCACCTGCGGGTTCCGGAGGGGGCGATGCTGCCGGAGCCGGGGGAGATGCGGCCGGAGCGGGCGAGCGGAGAACCACGTGGTGTTCCTGCTGCTGCTCTTCCTCCGATTCCTTCTCTTTCTCTTCCTGCTCCTCTGTTCCTCCTGTTCCCACTCCTCCTCTTCCTGCCGCTTCTTTCTCTTTCTCTTTTATTCGCTCCTCCTCTGTCCCTCCTCTTCCTCCCGCTCCTCATCCGCTCCCAGCCCGGCCCGGGCGGTGCCGACACCCAAAAGTAGCCGCGCTCAGCCTGGGGGGATTCCAAAGCGGCCCCGCCCCGCGCGGCACCGGGAGCGATCCTGGGAGCAGCGGGAAGGAATTGGGAGCGCTTTCCCTCCCAGTCTGGCTCTTACTGGGAGCGCTGGGAGGGAACTGGGAGGAAACAGCGCCCGGACGCGGCTGCAGCCGGCGCTGGGCGGGCCCAAACCAGAGGGCGTGGTTATGCAAATAGAGGAGCGATCGCGCGCTGTGATTGGTGGGCGGAGCAGCGCGGGTTTCCCCGGTGGGTGAGGGGCGGGGGGCCCGGAGAGCATGGCGGCGGCGTCGGTGAGAGGGGACAGGGAGCGGGAATGGGGACAGGGAAAGGGAATACGAGAGTGGGACAGGGCAGGGA